>JANIIA010053652.1:0-11234 GCA_027478495.1 Erythroxylum alaternifolium
GAAATGCTTAAGCCTAGCACCTGAACCTCTAACATACTTAACACTCTCTCGAGCTTTGAATTTTCTCACATCAATTTCCTTTGGCCCTTCCTCCACAATCAAATTCAACACATAGGCTGCACAACGCACTTGCAAAAACTTACCTCTTAAAATCAGCACATATTTTGCATTCAAGACATTCTTATAAGATTCAATGAAAGCATTGTTGGCTTTAGCATTGTCCATGGTGATGGTAAATAT
This sequence comes from Erythroxylum alaternifolium, assembly GCA_027478495.1. Classification (NCBI taxonomy): domain Eukaryota; kingdom Viridiplantae; phylum Streptophyta; class Magnoliopsida; order Malpighiales; family Erythroxylaceae; genus Erythroxylum; species Erythroxylum alaternifolium. Next base: position 241 of record JANIIA010053652.1, read on the forward strand.
CTTCTCCATGATATTCCAACCACTCAACAATTTAGAAACCTTTTAAAAAATAAGCACACCACTATAGGGAAAAGGTAAATGAGAAAAATTAAGGATTAGATTCTTGAGAATTCAATCTTTATCAATAAAATGAGCAGTGATTGCCATGAAGGAGTCTGATGTCAAAGAAGTCCACATATCTATAGTAAGACATATTTAACCAGCGCATGATTTAAGCATCTCTTCAATAGAAGCCTTAGTCTTCTTATACAACTTAAAAATATCAGCCTTGGTAATGTTTCTAGTTATGTGTTTGGCATCAAGATTAAGGTAGGAATGGAGCTTTCTAACACCATCATATTCAACCAACAGAAGTGGTAGTTCATGTTAAACAATCATTATTGCCAAAGCTTCCTTATATAGTTGTTGATCCAACTTAGCAATCCTTAATGACATTTTACCACTAGATAATGTAGATTGGATAAACATTCGCTTCAAATCAGACTGTGTTCTATTTAGAACCAAACAATCTTTAACATGATGTCTCAAATTAGTGGTTCCATACTTACTATCTGCGATATACATTTTGTGACAACCAATACACTTCCCTCTCCTAAAGTCATCGTCTTTAGGTTTAGTAGGTACCTTCTTCTAGGATCTCAAAGTAGTCCCAAACATCAAATCTGTTCTTCCTGTGCTTTCCTTTGCAAATTTGTTTGGTTATTTCTACCAAATTAAAAAGAAAACAAAAAAGTTAGAAAAATGAAAATCACACAAAAATTACAAAAAAAGTATACGAAATTTTTATCTAAAAAATAGAGACAGAATAAAAAAAATCATTTTATGCCATCTCATGAAAGGAAAAAAAAGAACTAGTCCTGGAAAATTTTTTTCCAAAAAAACCAATTGAAACAAAATTTGAACTAAGTAACAGATCCATCCTAGAAAAAATTGCTCAGAGTATTAATTTTTTGGTCCGCTTTGATCGTCATCCGGATTGTTGGAATGTAGTTTCCATCAGAACTATAATTTTTGCTAGGCCTATATCTAACATTAGCATAAGGGAAAAATACAATAATATAATTAGCCAAAAACATATCTGAATCGAAAAAAAACCAAAAAAACATAACAAATACAAAAGAACAAAGGATCTAACATTACCATGAGAAAGAAGGGGAAAAGGAGGAGAAGAATTTACCACTTCTGAATCGGAAATGTTGATTTCGTTCTCTCTCCCTTCATTACAAGCCATTTTTTAGTATGTTGTCGCAACCTAAGAGGCTAAGAAGAAAACCACAAAAATGAAGGAAAAGAGAGCAAAGTGAAATACAAAGAGGTGAGAATGACTGATGACTAGCAAGAAAATGTTAATTAGGGCTTTTTTGGGTTTTTATATTGGAACTCCTAAGTATAGAGCATGTGTTAAGTGGAGAGTGGGGATTGCACTTTGAACTGTAAAAAGTAAAAGTTGCAAAGCAGGCTTTTTGGTGCTCTCCAACTGCCACAAAGCAAAAAAGCCAAAAAAGAAAAAAAGTGCACTTCAAATCAAAATTCAAAATTACGTAACTTTTTTTCTTTTTTTTGCCTTTTTTAAATTCAGATCGGACAATTTTAATTGGTTTTAAATATTTGGTGCTGACCAATTTTTAAAATTTGGATATTTTGTCTGATTAGGTCAATCCAGATCCAGATTTGATTTTAATTCGGACAAAAATCGGTCAACTCAGTTTAAATTCGGTAAAAAAATTCTAACCCGTATTTGATTTTTTTGGATCAAACAAGGTTGGATTATCGACTCGGATGAAATTTTGCCTGGCCTATTAGTAATTAAGGTCATGGTTTTCAGAAAGTTGCATACTTTCAAAGACCCAAATTTGATATTTTCTTTTTTTAAGATTAGAGATGTGGACCCAGGTTTTTAAGAACCCATTCAAAACTTAGGTTGAAAAATGAACTAGGATCGACCATGCTGCATGCTTTGTCCCATTCCACGTTGGATGCTTTAAATATGTTTAAATATATGGATGCATTACGCATTGAAGAATAGTGAGAGAGGAAGAGAAATCACCGAATGAAATTGCACGTAATTAAGACTGATAAATGAACAAATGAAAATGCTAAAAAGTGGCCAATAGGTTTTTAACTCAAATTTTGTGTAATACATAATTAAGTCAAAATCTGAACTTGAGGAATGGTCGAAATTAGGAAGACAAATTTTAGATGCATTAGTTAGGCCCAAAAAGTTTTTGGGAATCTCCCATTTTCTTTAGCATCAAATCCATTACATTTTCGACATTGCAAAAATTTTGGAGTTAATAAGTTTGTGAACCCAAAGGATCACAATAAACCATTTCATCATGTCATTGTTGATATAACTTATAGTGGCTTAAGAATGGACGTAGAGTTGAGCGTGCTTGGTGGATGTCTTGGGTAAACGTACAACGGGCTCCTGCCGCTCATGTGCTACCAAACTTGAGGTTGATGAATTGGCCAGGGAGAACGTCAAAGGTTCCAAGTGGTTAAATCTTTATCCCAATCCGCAACTTTCCTTTCAGCACCTCTCGCGGACACTGAAATGTGAAGCGCGGTAGTCAGGAATTCCAGGGCAACCAGTGTGAAACTGAACATGCAGCTGTTGTAAGGGAAAGAAAATCGCCATTTGATCAAGTTGTTGCTGGTTTTGAAGTGCAGCACTGATGCACTATTCCCGTAAGCCTATTTGCAATCATCTTATAATCATCATGAAAAAATGAAGAAATACGTCCCTCCCTGCATTGTCATTGATGACATTGGAATGGCTGTGTAAGTCTTATCAATTTGCATCCTGAGAGGGTGATTAGATTTAAGGAGAAAAATGCCCAAGGTTGTTTGCCAGCAGGATGAACAGGGACTAGGATTCGTGGATGACAACCCAACCAAGGTTGTCCCCCTACAGATATTTTACAACTTGAATCGCCTCACGTTCACGTTAATATCCTCTCCAAAATGGTCCCCCTGAAAAACGTAAAATGGTATCGAGTACTACATAAGATCCGGAGACCTTCAAGCCTTATTCGTCAGAACTAAACAAATCAATGGTCTGGTTCCCCAAAAGTTACACAAGTCTTAATTGACTTGGTCGATCAATAATGTATTGTTTTAGAATGAAAACCACGTGTAAATATGTGTTCCCTGTATTCCATCTTTTGGCTATTTTTACTATGTTCACCACATCCTCAATAAAAAATCAAGGTTTCCTTTTCTAGTTATTCTAATTTAGAAAATCAATCCAAAAAATCAGAAAAAAATGATTAATAAAAATAAAAAGTGGTAATCGATATTTACATCCAACATATTATCTTTTATAGTATGAATTAAAAATTATATTTTCTTTTGAAAGTAAATATTGATGTAGAAAATGTCCTCCAATGCAATAAGTTTTCTTAGATCATTTTCTAGGGATTGGATCTCTTATTCCGGTTATGGTGTTTTTATTATGTTATATTAAATCTCATCTTTATATTTATGTAAATCTCACACAAAATCTCACACAAATGTGAGGATGAGATTTAATACAACATAATTAAAACAAAGTAACTGAACAAAAAATTTGATGTGCATTTATTAGGTCAGTATTTTCATATCAACGTCAGCTCTATCTCTTCTTCGATGTCCATTTGAAATTGGATCAAATATATACGATCCTCGAGATCCTAAAACTAACATTAGAAGAATAAAAGAAAAACAAATGACCAAAAGAAATAAAAACAAAATAGTAAAAACTATTTAACTATAGCTATACGCACATATTTGATAATTAAGGGCCTGTTTGGTTAGATTTTAATTAATAGAATATAATAGAAGAGAACGGAACGGTTTATAATTGAATAAAATGTAATAAGTGAAAAGTTATTTAGGAGTAATAGAAAGGTTTAATATATTAAAATGTTATTTGGAAGATAAATATAATATAATGGAATATATAATAAATGACTATTATACCCTTGATATTAAAATAGTTGTTACAAGAGGTATAACGTTATGATTTTATTTTGCCCTTATGTTGATTTTTCTTCTAGATCTCCCATTTTACTCTATATGGTGATTAACACACAAGATCTCATTTTGGTATTAAGACTTAAAAGGTAGCTAGTCCATCAAACTACTGGTGCCAGTTTGATCACCAGTCTTCATAAAACATCTAGAAGTGATGATATCACTATAAACTCTTTATTTGAGTGAATGTTCCCTGATACATGTTTCAATTAATAATTCCAACATGCAGACACTGGATTAATACTCTGTAAAAATCCATTCTGATCATATCAAGAATTATACTGAAGCACATATGAGTTCACCACTCATCAAGATTGTGGTCCATAATAAACGAATGCTTAAGTTGTATGTTTTAAGATTAAAGTAACGACCCATTTTATTCTTAAAAAACATACTTAATTCCAGATTCATTTAATAGTGTCATTATAAATAGTCAACTACTATCTGATATGAAGCTCATCATTCGCTCGAAGTAAACTCCTTTACTTACATGGAGATAACTCGCAACACTACAGTCTAAACCATAATCAAGCAACCAACTTGATTCTTCAACTGTGAATCCATTATTTTATATTCTTATAATATACATGTTTCCCATACATCTCTATGTATATGTATATTACCTACAAAAGAATCTCAGTACCTTATGAGTAGATATATAATGCTCATAAAAACCAAACTCCTTTATTTTTATTAATAATAAATATTTTCATGACAAAACTGTAATTGGAAGAAAATTAAGTTACATGTAAATACACTTGCTTTCCAGGGCACTATATTTACATAACTTCAACAAAGACAAGATAGGAAAAAAGTGATCTCTAGTCGTTAGAACCTTGAATTCCAATTTTTTGCATTTTGGTGTCATCAATTGTTCATTGTTAGTCATTTACTTTTGAATTAATTTACTAGATTATTTCCATTAAAAAATTTTTTTTCTTAAATAAAGATTAATATGAATTAAGTGGTCTTTAAGCACAATCCTTGTGGGATCGATATCCACTTTCTAACTACAAGTTACGACTCATATACTTGTGATTTTTGAGCGTAAAACTAGGAGATTATTTTGCAAATTCATCAATAAGCATTACTTGTATGTCTATGGAATTCTTATTATAGTGATTATACAAGTGATCTTTTGACTTAAGATCAGCAAAGTTATCTTATATAGGGATTGCTACATTTTATACTATTTATTACCTATTTAATTAAGGGTTATTAAATCGGTAGTCATTAGATGTAGCATGAATTATATCTAGATAGTTGTGCGATCAAGATAGGATTCATCACCATAAAATAATTAGCGAAAATGTTATGTTGTTCTCGATCAGTATTGATTTGAGAAATCCTTGGCCAAGGTGGAATGAGGTTTTGTAAATAATCTGCAAAGATCATTAATTGAATCAATAGCTAATGGCAGATAACTAATATGATTGGACTTAAAATAGAATAGGCATTAATTCTATATCCTATGTCTAATCAAAACACTAGTTGATGAAAGGATTAAATTATACAAAAAAATCACGCATGGAAAGGTTAGTCAAAACCACTTTGACATTTCTAAACATTTGGGTGGCCATGATGCATTGCTAGATGCCATTCTCGATCTATTATGATAAATTGTTTAATTGAAGAATTAAAGATAAATTAAAATGACTTTTAATTTATGTAATTCTAATTCACATTTTAATTTATCTAATTCTAATTAAGAATTAGAATTAGAATTTATAATCATATTCAGCATATTTGGGAACCTAATGGGTCTCACATATAGAATGGGTTGAAAAGAGCAAAGTTAATTTAATAAAGTTAGACTTGATTGTAAAGTTTGAGAAACTGTATGAGTAAATATGAGATATTTAACAAATAAGGAATACTATGAAATATTGAATCTTATATAGGCATAATTGGTATTTAATTAAAATTATTTGTAATTCCAATTAAGTTTAATTGAAATTAGAATTTAATTTCAATTAAATTACTAAAACGTCTAAAACTTATTATAAATAAACTTAAGCTCTATGGCGCTAGCAATTCTTGTCTCTGTAAGAGTTACAGAATTCTCTCAAGTTTTGTGGATATCGTTAGAGATCGGACACTTGTACGGCTATGGTGGTTAAGACGGATTAGTTTCAGGAACAGTTTGAGGGATACAACAAGATAAAGATCAAACTTTGGAATAAGGTACGAATTAAGTTTCCACTTTATTATGATTTTTGTTAATCATTTTATAAATCAAAGACATCTTAGTTTTCGTGAAATCAAAGGTTACAAAAAAGTTTCATAATTATTTCGTTGTGGCCGGATCAGATCCTGACCTAGTTTCCTTACAAATTATTTCTCATGATAGCTTCATAATTTTTTGATTGTTGTTCATAAATAATTCATAAGTTAGGATACTTTTTTGGTTTAAGATCTAATGTATAAAAAAGACAAGCATGATTAGGGTTTCATTAAATTTTCAAGTATCTCATTGGTTTTGTTGAATGAAAGTGTTTAAGGCTTAAATCAAATTTTGATACTTACGTGAGCTTTGAACCTAAGAGCACTCATTACATATGTGCTCATATATATTTTTGTTGTGTGTGATCATACATAGCTTGTTTATGCTAAAACTTGCTTTTGAATACATGTTGAGACCATATTTTTGATGAATTTTTGTATAAAGATGACGAGGGCATTTAAAATAACCATAATTTTTTGACCTAAACAAGCCTACCTCACTTTTTATCCTTAGAAAACTAACTTGAGCCTTAACCTTTCTTTCTCGCATAATAACCTTATTACAAGACAAATTTACCCTTTTTGTTATTAATATCCTTAATAATTTTGAACCCTTAAATTGAAGGAATAGTATCGAGCTTATTTCTATAGGATTTTGATTATTTCCATGAAAAGTTAGTTAGATGATTCAAGTTACATTGTTTTGATTTTTTATAGAATGGAGCAGAAGTAAAAGAAAACTAAAAAAGAAACTCCTTAATATTTTTGTTTTAAAAAGAAAAAAAAGAAAAAAGAAAAGAATAAGTTATTGAAAGAGATGTTATTTGATTTAAGTTAATACTTGTGCGGATAAGTTTGTAAATTTTCCTTCAATTTATTTGGCAAAAAAGTTCCTTTTCTCATACCTGACCTAAGCCACGTTATAACCCTTATTAAGTCCCTTTGATTTATAAATAAGGTTCATTTTCCTTAATGGTGGTGATATGATTCTTGAGCAAGCTTATGAAAATAACTTGTTATGCTTTGATTTGAGAGCTTAATGAACCCCAAACACTTTGAGCATATAGAGTGAAATCCTTGCTAGGGTGTCAAGTCTTGTTCATTAAGTTTGGTGGAATTAATGAGATGCTATGTTTTAACAATGCGTCGTATTATTGCTTATTCTCTCGATTATTATTTTACTTAAACCTTAAATGTGAATTAGCTTTTGGATATTTTTGGATGACATGAAAGGAGATGAGAGGTTATTGTGAAAATGATTAATGTATTAAATTGATGTATGCTTGAGGGAAAGTATAAGTTCGGTGTGGGGAATTTGATAAGATCTCATCTTGAATAATTATTTGATATTATCTCCTTTGTTTTGAATTTATTTTTGTGCTTAAATGCTAAAATTAATGTTTATTTTGTTTTAGGAGATGAAAAGTAGATATTGCATAAATTTGGGACTCTATTGATTATAATGATAAATTTTGGATAAATTGAAGAGATTGATGCAGTGGATAAGGCTGATCACTTGAAGAGTTTGAATTCGACTAGAAGACTTCTTCTTATCCCTATCATATGGGAGTTTGATTTTGAATTCAATTCAAATAGACATCTTGACAGGTTAGATTGGATTAAGACTAGAGTAGAAAACCTTATAAAAGGGGCATTCCTTACAACTAAAAAAGGTTATCGCTTTTTATGTTTTTAACATTTCTTTGTCTTTCTTCGATTTTTATTGTTGGAGTGAAAGTTATACGTAGCTAAACTCACCATTCTGATTCAAGGGGATTCAATACCTTGATTCTAACTTTGTGAGGTTTTGTGTTCCAAACTTTTATTGAGGTTTTAATTTAAGTATTTCTTGTTTTGAGTTCTCATATTTCATGAATGATTGATATTTAATTAACTAAGAATTTAATTTAATATTGATTATTTTATTGCTATCCAAGAATTCAATGATTTGTAATTGTCGCATCCCACTACCATAGAGTGCATATCCGAACATCTAGAGGATATTCAAGTACATATCTTATGATAATGGTATGCTGGATCAAACCTAATCTCTTAGATGGCATCATACAAAAAACATAATACTTAAAAAAAATCTTCAACTATTTATTTCATTAATAAAGGTTTACAAAATAGACATTAAAACTAATATTTACAACCTTTATACACAAGTATGTGAACTACTTAAAAAAAACTATAACTCCTCAAATGCCAGCTAACAAACCTTTGAGCCATATCTTAGTCCAAAATGTTCTTCTAGAAGATCTTAGAAATCTAAGTCTCCTATCTTGTACCTGAAAAGCCACATTGCAATTTTGGATGAGTTTTGCGAACTCAATGAGCAAATCATCATTAATGATCTCACTCCAGGCACGTAGACAAACATCATATAACTAATAAATTTCACAACATTTTCCATCACAATAAGACATAATGAATGTCATGCACATTATATACATTCTTTTGGAACTTGTGTAACCCAATCAACCACATTATCATGGCATATCACTTTAACATCCCAACTTTAGAAAAAAATTGACAACAATATATTTCCTATTCATAAATGTAGATGCATATGAGACTCCAGATTTGTTATTATTTGTTGTGGCGGAGTGCCTTTTAGATACAGATATAGATACTAGCCTATTGGGCTCATTCAGATACAGAAATCATGGAGCAAAGCTCTACGTGCAGAATTCTGAGCTTAAAGCTCTTTCAGACTGGCTACTCTGATCATAATGCCTTTAATTAATCATGCATTTAATGAAATGCTTCAGATAACAAAATATTTCATGAATAGCATTCACATATGCTGCACAGACAAAATATTATATTCATTAGATCTTAGTCCAGCATTCAACTTTCGTTGAGTACTTAGAAACCAATTAGAGTTCAGTAGCAAATAGATATCATTCAATTTTTAAATGCAAATAGAACACTTCCAATACATTCCTGAATATCAAACTCATCAGACCTTTTAAGTTTGAAATTCACATACATATCATAAATAGTTCAATAATTGGAATTTAAACAAAATAAATCAATAAATCCAAGGAAGATCATCTAGGTTGACTCACAAATGCTCCCTTAAGCTTATTACCTTGAAGTCCCAGCAATGTCTTGAAGTTGTCGCTCGTTGTGTTCCTCTATATTCAATCATATACATTTATATGTCACTTATGTGCATTTTCATAAGAATAATCAATCATAAATACATTTATGAATGTATCATGTATCATGCATGTTCAATGATAATTTATTGGGTATGTTTGTTTAATACTCTTTATAAACAATTTATAACACCCTCAAAACATTCTTTTATTCCTTAATATCGCTTTTCATTTTTATCATTTCATTAAACATCAATAAAATTCATTTAAGAACTCATTTAAATCTACATGCCTTATATGGTAACATCCTTACTTGAATTAGGTTGAAAAAATTAAAAAAAATCGTGCTTTTATAAATCCTCTCGAGAGGCACAATCATGACTTTTCTTCTTCTCTACAGAGTTACAAATGCTTGATCACGACCTGCTGCATTTTCTTCCTTCTTTCTTATCATTTTTTACCTAGAAATAGAAGTTTCTAGGCAACACTTTCTTCTAATAAAATGTTCCTCTATGTCTTACGTTTCTAATGACATCAAATTCATACACTTTTGTTCAGTATCGTGCAAGTTATAATCAAAATACTCCATACTGTTTCTTACACGTTGATAGAACACAACTCTCAAATTCAAGCCAAATTTCAAGACTCTTAAGGACAGATTTCATATTAAATTCCTTCATGAACAATGTAGCCATATGTGCATCTAATTTGGATATTCACAGATCAAGTTATGGCTAAAATATATATGTATGTTCAGTAAAACACTGCATATAACGTACTCCAGCACAATTCATTGTCAATGTTCTATTACTTCTCTATCATTTCTCTATCCTTTCATGTTGATGATTAAGTTATACCTCAATTTTCAGTTCAGTAATCTCTACACATAATTCACAAGTTAATGAATAATCACAAAACAAAAAAATAACCTAATTCATACTTTTATATATTACATTTTCTGCACTTTACTAATCTTCATTTAACTTCAATTATCACAAGCCTTTAAACACTTTCTGCACATTTTCTACTGATTTAACTCCTTCATCACTTTACTTATATCTTAGAAATTGCTTCTTCCTACACCACTCATGCATGCATCCATTCATCTTGCTACACCATTCACACATGCATCCATTTTCAAACATGAAAACATCATCAAAAGTCATACACTATTATAAAACCTAAAGCACAACTTACTTGTCTTAAACTTGACTCTCTTCAGTAAAATTCCTGAAATGGTGGGAAAAAAATGAGAGATTTGAGCAACAATCAAAAACATTAAATAGTTAATGACTTTACAAGGTGTATTAAGTAAACACCAAAGACATATGAACAAGCTAGAATTCAGTGATGGATAAATAAGAAGGAAGGTTTTGGGTGATGGAGAATTTCGGTGAAGCCAAAGAAAGGAGTTGCAAAAACATATTTCCTAAATGACTAGGTGGCTCCAATATGGAATGTCACATGTCTCTCATGCATGTCTTACATTTTTCTTCATGTGAAGCTACCAAATGTCACTTAGCTATTGTCCACATGTCACACATTAATTTATCCATTTGTCACTCCATAACTGGTCCATTTGTCAATAATTCTATTTGTCTCTTATTTCTATATTTTTCCTAGTCTAAAAATACCCCAAATTTTTGATAA
>JANIIA010053741.1:0-11231 GCA_027478495.1 Erythroxylum alaternifolium
TAGGGTTGATGTAAACTTGTAAACAGAAAACTGTACAGTATATAACTGTACAATATATCAGTGGACTATTTTGCAAAATTTTAAAATTTCAGGGACTATTTCATAAATATAAAAAATTGCCCGAAACGGTACCCGATATTGACTAGTACCGGTACAGTACCGTTCCAGACCTCAATCCGGTACTAAATCCGGTACGGTATTCGTAACATTGGGTACAAGGCATGCATTAACATCTTTCTATGTAGTGTAATATGATTACGAAATTGGTGGATTTGAATGAACCTAGGCGTCTGCAACAGTTTGCTTCACTTGTCAGACTCAAGGTCGGGGCCAATAATAGAAACTCAAATAAGACCGAATCCTAATCTACACGATTGCTACAAAACACTTGCGTTTGTAAATTTCCAGGTTACAGAATATGGGAGAACAAGGATCATTTCCATGGGGACCCTGCTGTCTAAGAAGAGGACGATGACATACACACATGATCACATGGCTTTCCACATGAAGAGTCTCTCTCACGTAGTAACACGACAAAAGAAGATTAGCGAGTTCAGGTCATCTCCACTTCAATGCAGGCTCAAGACTTGGGAGAAAATTACTACCATCAGTTGCTTTCTACTATATAAACCATATAATCATTGTCTTTGTGTGTTGTGTGATCAGTTACTTGCACACGTCTGGACGCTGTATATTTTAAGTCTTGTGCGTGTTAACGAGACTGCTCTTGCTTGGATTCTAGTTTGTTCAAGACTCAAGACTATACCAGCTAAGAATAGCCCTTATCCTATTGATCATTATGGATGATTGGAAGGATTTTGAAGAGAATCCAATGACTAGAAATTCTTCCTGACTGCTCCAGCTGGAATGATCATATCGGTTTTGTTTCCATGGCTGTAGCACGTAGTATTGTTAGTGACTATTCCATACATTTATAGTGAAAATCGTATGGTGCATGCAATAATTTATAAACTATCTACTCTAAATAATTTATTTGACGAGTTAACGGCTCAATCCAAGTGATCGTTTACAAGTTTTAACTCAATCATCCTTTTTAACGTTGAGGTGAATTGAATTCTCTTACCACGACCCGAATCTACAACCTCCTGAATTGAACACCGTTTAGAGCAACGGAGTGTTTTTAAGTTTGGACTCAAGCATCTACCTAGTAATAAAAAAGAAGAGAGTAGTGGTAGGACTCGGAGATCCAAAGGTCCCACAAACAAAGAACCGAGTAAAGTGAATAAGAGTAGAGTTCAAGGGCAATTTTTGGCATATGTTTGCTCTATAAATTGAGAACCATTTGGTTGTCCCTTATGCACTAAGCTTCTCTTCCTTAACAAAATCGTAACACATTTAGAAGATCAAGAGTAAGTTGCAATGAAGAAGAGGCAACAGCAGGCACAGGAAATACAGAACAAGGTCGGGGACAGGGAGAGTCACAACTATCAGCAGAAGCATATGCAGAAGCAGATTCAATGCAACAAAAGCAAAACTTGCGAGTTCAAGAGAAGCAGCTACAATCTTCACGAGGATGGAGCTTCATCTGCCATACTGTTGCTTGCGTGCATTGCTTGCACTCCCTCTTATTGATATGTACAAGAATCTTTCTGATCTATTCCTTAGCTTTATCTTGTCACCCTTTAGCCATTTTGGTCGTTTGTGCTAAAATTCTGTAGCATCACTTTTGACATACCTTGTGCAACGTACCTTTGAGTTGATTAAGGACAGATAGTATCTACCTTCTGTGTCCTGAAATTTAACAGAGCCGTTTCCAAAGTTAACACATGGGTTTCGACGAATGATAGGCCACAATTACAATCTTTTACTTGCGTTCGTGTTAAAATCCTGCAAAAGAGAAAAAACTCAAGGATGTGGTGGATTCTTCAGGACTGTCCAAGAGTAAATCCAACTGTATTTCGTACATGGTAGTAAATTTCCAGTAAATGAAGATTTTGCACCAACCCTACACACTGGTTAGCACCTAATTAAGTATCGGATCAGATTGTAAAATGGCTGATGTGTAATCTTAGTCTAGGCACAATATGCATCTGACTTTTGTTTCCAAACAAAGTTGGTTCATAGGATTATAGTGATTATTGGATTTAATCTCCTTATCTCTTCTAGTTAGTTTTCCTAAACTCAACATCCAAGTACTTAGAGACTTTTATGGTAAACCTCTTTCCTTATATATTTATTTGACTAAATTGAGTTAAACACTCCAATGACTTAGACTGTTATAGAGAAGGTTTTTATAGCAAATTTGAAGTTTTAAGAATCAGGTATTCACAATTATTGGAATTAACTTTTTTGTTAATCTTCTATCAAAATTATTAAAAACGAGTATTCATATAATTTTATTTTTTATATACGTAGTAACTAGAAACAAATTTGTTTAATAGATTAATACAACTTTTTTCTTTTTTTGGAATTGTTCTTCCCCTTCATGGCATGGTTTTGTTACCTGGAAGAAGCCAAGAGTCGTTTTTGGTTAGGCTTGTGGTGTTTTGGGCTTAAAAGAAGCTCTACATGGTTATGAACCTGGTTCGAATAATAGTTGAGTAATCTGCTCTAACAAGACAAGGAGGGATAGAAGTTACTCCTATGGACTAGATCTTCTGTTCTTATAAGTCAGTCCTACTATATTTATTAAAATTTATTCACATATTTATATAAGATCCATATAAATATGTGGATAAAATCGACTAGAATAGAGTTAAAACACCCTTACGAACACCTAAGATTTGGCGTGACTCCTAAGGTCCTTCCTAGGCCCTGGGTTGGCGAAAGTGGGATGTAGGAATCGACCGTGTTGGTCCTAAATTTTGGTCCTTAATTCGTGATGACAAGGCGCCAAAATTAGGAGACTTTTAAAATAAAATAAATAAAACTACATTAAAGATAAAAAGAACTCATGGTGGGGGTAAAAAAAAAATCACAAACAAATAAAATAAAATAGCATAAATTAAAATAGACGTGAAAAGGGGTTGAACAACTAAACAAACAAATGAATAAATAAAACAAAGAGAAGAAGAAGAAGTGAAAAATCACAGGCGTGACTTAAAAAAAAGTCACGACCGTGAGAACAAAACTCACGGCCATGAGAGGGAGGTGTCGCAGTCGTGCTTGTGCATGACCGCAACTTTTGATGAATAGTAGCAGATTGTCGCGATCGTGCATAAAAATTTGGGTTTTCGCGATTGTGCATGTGTACAATCGCGACATCCTTACTGCACACACCTACTTCAAATCTTCATAACTTTCAATCTCGAAATTAAAAAATTATAAACTTTATGTCGTTAGAAAGCTAAGAGAAAGATCTACAACTTTCATGAAGATAATTTTGTCAAATTTTGCCTAGATTAATACAGTTTATTCATTGAAGTTTCAAAACACATTTTAATCCCCTTTTTTTTTCTCTTTTCTTTCTATTGCCAATGTATAACTTCTATGCATTTCAAAAGACCTGATTCTAACAATCAAAACTATACATATAGGACTCCTATCAAAACAATTTACTTAAGAAGAATTTATCCAAAAACTTCAAACACCTAATAATTGTATTCCCAACACATTGACAACTTAACAGAGAAGAAATTCTGTATATATACAAAAAGAAATTCTACAATCTTTACTGTCATTTCTCTAACAAAGCAGAGATAATACATAACTTCATATTACATGTCAAAAACCATTTTAGTAGATAATACAAATCAATTAAGAATGCTTCTGCTTAATATGCTTCTAGAGTATCAAAAGTTTCTGAACTAATTTAATTACAAAAGATAGAAATTCCTGGAGTCAGCCGAAGTTTTTGCAAGGTTCAATATCGATATGCTATTTCTGCACCTGAAGAGTGAAAAGATAATGGGGTGAGCTAGGAAGCTCAGTAGCTAATACGGTTATAGCCATTAGCGACGAACCACACATACACCAACAAACATATAAATAAATTTATATCACATTTAAATGTACATTATTCATGATTCAAGCTCACAAATAAACATATTCTTACACAAATTGAATCAAATAAAATTTTCAATCATCAAAACATAGCACGCAATCATATGTTGTGTTTATCAATTGAAAGCAAAATGCACATAGATAATGGATTGAGAGAATCCCATGGAACGAAATGATGAAACTGAAGTTAACACCATGAACGAAATGAGTCCATTTTTCGATGCTCATATGCCATTAGTGGGTAGCCGGGAGAAGGCTATAGGTCAACGTGCACATGACGAACGAAATGGTATCTCTCTTGCCCACATAAGCAAATTTCTGATGTTTACATATTTCATATCATAATCATATTTTCATGCTTCTTAAATTTTCTATTTTTCATTAACATCAAAGCAGCAGAATTGTTACAAAGCAAATATAATATTAACTTCACAGATTATTTTTCCCACATTTATAATTAATAAAAACAAGCATTTAAGTACACATACAAGCAAATAATTCAGCTCATCAACATAACGACTATAAACATAGTACCCACCTATTTACTTATAAATCCAAGCTTAAGTTTGTTCTTCCTCTTGCTCTTGATTTCAAAGTTCTTGGTTCCCTTCAAACAAACATATTTTCATTCAATCAACATACACTAATAGAACTTCCATAAAGCTACATTATCCAAAGATAAGCTTAGACTTTATCTACTCTTAGTTTATCTAAGCTAGAAGAACTAAGATCTAGTTAAAATTTCATGAAAATCTAAGAACATAAATCTCTTATTCCTCTTCTTTCTCTCTTCATTTTCAGTATATAAAAACCTAGTTTCTCTACTTTCATTTATATCTAATCAAGAAAATAGATAAAGGGTTACCTAAAGCTCAGCTGAACCTTCTTCTTTCACTTCTTAGCTCCTTTTTCTTTCTTTCCTTCTTCCCCTTTCTATGCTTCAGTTTCTCCTTCTCTTCTTCTAGTTTCTTCTACGAATTTCTCTATTTTTTCTTTCTTACTATACATGACTCTTTTTTCTTCTTTTCTTATTAGTTTAAGAAAAAAATTTTTCTTTCCAAGCTTACCCTTCCATATTTAATCTAATGCCTTCCAACTCCTTAACTTAATTCTAACTCTTCCTTTTAATCCATGCAACTACACATAATTAATTATATGCATAATTAAACTCCAAACATTGCTAATTCAAGAATTCTAATTTATATTCATGCTTGCTAATTTAATAAAATAAATTCTAGGAAAAATTTAGGGTCCAACATTTGTCCCCCTTAAAGAATTTTATCCTTAAAATTTTTACCTGAGTCTACAAATAGGCATGGATACTTCTCCTTTATAGCTTCCAAAGATTCCCATATTGCTTCCTCTCTTGCATGATTCTTCCATAAAACTTTAATCAACTTCACAGTCTTATTTCTCAAGACCTTTTCCTTTGAATCTAAAATCGCCACTGGTTGTTCTTTATAAGTCAAATCCTCCCTTAATTGAACCTCGAAAGGTTGGACTATGTGCGAAGGATCCGATCTATATCTCTTTAGCTTTGATATATGGGAGACATTGTGAATCTTGGATAACTCTGATGAAAAGGCTAATTTGTAGGTGAGAGACCCGATCTTCTCAATAATCTCCTAAGGGCTTATGTATTTTGGACTGAGCTTACCCTTTTTACCAAATCTTAAAACTCCTTTCCATGATGAGGCTCTAATAAATACTTTATCTCCAACTTCATATTCCATTTCCTTCCTATATGCATCTGTATAACTCTTCATCCTATCTTGACCTACCTTGAATCTCTATTTCACCAAATTAATCTTGTCGACTATAGCTTGTACCAACTCAGGCCCTAAAAGTTTTCTTTCACCTTCCTCATCCTAACAAATAGGAGTTTTGCACCTCCTACCATACAAAGCTTCATAAGGTGCCATTTAAATTCTTGCGTGGTAAGAATTGTTGTAAGCAAACTTAATTAAAGGCAAATGATCATCCCATAAACCCTTGAAATCTATTACACATGCTCTTAACATTGCTTCCAATGTCCTTATTGTCTTTTCTGATTGACCATCAGTCTGTGGATGGAATGCTGTGCTAAAATGCAACTTGGTTCCTAAAGTCTCTTGCAAACTTTTTCAAAATCTGGAAGTAAATCTGGGATCTCTATATAAGACTATAGAACTTGGAATTTTATGAAGTCTAATTATTTCATCTATATATTTCTTGGCCAAGACATTCAAAGAATCTATTTGTCTAATTGGTAAGAAATGTGCTGACTTAGTTAACCTATCAACAATCACCCATATTGCATCATGCTTCTTATTGGTCCTTGGTAATCCTATCAAGAAATCCATTGTAATCTTCGCCCACTTCCATTCTGGAATAGATAAGCACTTAAGCCTACCGGCGGGTGCTTGAAGTTCTGCTTTAACTTGTTGACATACTAAACATTTTCCAGCATACTCTGTAACATCTTTCTTCATTCCTCTCCACCAGAAGTGTTCCTTTAAATCTCTATACATTTTGGTACTCCCCGGATACATTGCATGTGGAGCATTATATGCCTCATTAAGAATTTCATCATTCAACTCTTGCATATCTGGAATACATAATCTGTTGCCTACCACCATCAGTCCATCTTCTTTTACTTCTATTTCCGAAGGCTTACTATTTTTAATTTATTCTCTGAGCTTGCCCAAGTACTCATCTTATTCTTGCGATTCCTTAATCTTCTCATTCAATACTAGCCTTACTCTAAAATTAGCCAATATACTACCAGGTTCAACTTGCCTCAACGTCACCTTCAATTTAGCTAATTCTTTCAACAAAGAAAGATATATCATCTTCACATGTGCCATAATAGATTTCCTGCTCAGTGCATCCGCTATCACATTAGCTTTCCCCTGGTGGTAATTTATCAAGTCATAGTCCTTCAATAATTCAACCACCTTCTTTGCCTCAAATTTAACTATTTTTGTCTCATCAAATATTTAAGACTCTTGTGGTCTATAAATACCTTAGTGGTGACTCCATATAAGTAATGTCTCTATATTTTCAATGCAAAGACTATAGCATCCAATTTCAAGTCAGGCATGGGATAATTCATCTCATAGGGTTTTAATTACCTAGAAGCATAGGCAATCACTTTATCTCCTTGCATCAACACGCAACCCAATCCTTTTCTCAAGACATTGTTATATACTATATATCCATCACTACCAGAAGGTAAAGTCAGAATTGGTGGAGTTGTAAGCTTCTTCTTTAGTTCCTTAAAGCTCCTCTGACATTCTTCTGTCCACACAAACTTCTGACTCTTCCTTGTCAATTTGGTAAGTGGAGCTGCAATCATGGAAAAGCCTTCTACAAATCGTCTGTAATAACTAACTAACCCCAAGAAACTCCTCACTTTTGCTACATTCTTGGGTGCTTCCCATCCAATGATAGCTTCTATTTTCTGTGGATCCACATATACTCTTTTTTCTGAAATGATGTGTCCAAGAAAAACCACTTCCCTTAGCCAAAATTCACATTTATCAAATTTGGCATACAACTCTTTCTTTCTCAATGTCTCTAAGGTAATCCTTAAATATTCTTCATGCTCCTTGTCGCTCTTGGAATAAACCAATATATCATCAATAAAGACTATGAGAAACTGGTCTAGGAAAGGCTTAAAGACTTTATTCATTAGGTCCATGAAGGCTGCAGGAGCATTAGTTAATCCAAAGGGCATAACTAAGAACTCAAAATGCCCATATCATGTTCTGAAAGTAGTCTTCGACATGTCAAACTCCTTTATTCTAAATTGATGATAACCCGATCTCAAGTATATCTTTGAAAAGAATTTTGCTCATTGCAGTTGATCAAACAAATCATCTATGCGTGGGAGAGGAAATTTATTCTTGATATTGACATGATTAAGCTTCCTGTAATCCATACACATCCTTAAGGATCCATCTTTCTTTTTAATAAAAAGAACTGAAGCTCTCCAAGGTGAAAAGCTAGGCCTAATAAAACCTTTCTCCAATAGCTCTTCTAACTGCTATTTAAGATCCTTTAATTCTGCTGGAGTCATTCTATAGGGTGGAATTGATATTGGTTCCATGCTTGGAAGAAGCTCTATGGTGAACTCAATCTCTCTAGGTGGTGGTAGTCTGGTAGTTCCTCCAAAAAGACATCTGAAAATTTCCTGACCACTGGAATGTTTTCTAATTTTTCTTCATCTACCTTCATGTCTAATACATATGCCAAAAAATGCATCATACCTTTTCTTCATCATTTTCTCTACTGTTAGAGCTGAAATAATTTTGGGTGGGCTTGCCTTCCTGTCTCCCACAAACACCAACTTTTCCCCTTTGTCTACTTCAAACTCTACTGTCTTCTGTTTGCAGTTCAAATTGGCATTATATTTTTCTAAAGTGTCCATGCCCAAATCACATCTAATCCCTTCATCTCCAATAGCATTAAATCCACCACTAATTTTACCTCATCAATACATATTTCACACTTTCAATAAACATGACAAATAATAACATACTAGTCAATCAGGGTACTAACCATCAAAGGACTATCTAATGGATTCAAATTTCTATCATGGATAATCATACTTGATGAAATAAATGAGTCGGTAGACCCTGGATCAATTAAAACAATAATATCATCATTAAAAAATTTAACCATCTAGTCATAACTTCTAGAGATGCTTCTGCTTCCTCCCTCATCATTGCAAATACTCTAGCTGGTGCTTGCCCTTTCGGTCTTCCTAGAGGATTTACTTTCTTGGCTCTACTAGAACTGCCCACTTCAGTTGCAGACTTAACTTCCATAGTCTCAGCCCTCTTTAAATCTTGCATCTGAGTTCCCACCTGTTTAACATACTGTGGAAACTCTCTAGTCATGTGCCCTTTCTCTCCATAATTAAAGCAAGCTCTAATCAGTCGATATCACTCCCCTTTATGGAATTTGCCATAATGGTCACATTTTGGAAATGATGGCTTATTCCCCTCTCCTCTTCTGCTGCCTCCTACAGTTGAGGCTTAAAGAGAAATAATTCTCGTCTGTTTGGGCCTACTTGAACCATTGCTCCTAACCTCAGACGATGCAGGGAAAGTTTTGGAACTTCTTCCTAACATAAGCACAATACCTCCCCTACTAAGCTATTCTCTTCCCTTCCTCTTTCTGTTCACTGCACTCTTTATGTTTTCCACATTTTAACCCTTAAAGTAACCTCTACCAGCTGTTGAAAGTCATGAAAATTTTACACCACCACTTTTTCTTTTATGGCCAAATGCAATCCCACTTCAAATCTTCGACACTTAACTGTTTCGCTCATCATCAACTCCGCTGTATATTTAGATAATTGTGTAAATCTGCACTCATACTCACTCACCGTCATCTCCCTCTATGTGAGAATTAAAAACTCCCTCTGCTTCTACTGGATATACACCTCAGACAGATATTTCTTCTTATAGGTAGCTTGGAAATCGTTCCATGTTAACATTGGCGGCTTTAATTGACTCCTTGGTACGCTTTCCTACCAATGCAGGGCATCTCCCTGTAGCAAGCTTGCAACATGCACAATCTTTTCCTCATCTTCGCAATCCATCTATTCCAATATTCTTTTCGTCTTCCTTAACTATGTTTCAGCTTCTTCTGGATTAGTTGTTCCATAAAAGTCCACTGCGCCATACTTCCTTAGCTTGTCAAATTGTCTTCCTTTCTTATATGGGTCTGGGGTAGCAGTAGGTGGCATCTGGCCCATAGCTTGAACAAAAGCCTGAGCAAAGGCTTGGAACATTTTGGGATCAAAAGGATTAGGCATTTGCTCTGGAGGAAGAGGAGACTCCTGCATTTGTGGTTGAAAGGACTCTCTTTCTTACCTTACGGTTGCCTCAGCAATCGCTGGGGCTCTAGACTCATTAGAACCCTCCTCTCTTGGAGGAGAGTCAGGTCATGTTCTTCGACGAGGTGACATTTTACTCCTTCAATAAAATATTATCATTTAGCTTACTTTTTTTTAATCTTATTTCCTACATGTATTCATGATACGCATGTCACTTAGGGCTTGTTTGATTGGAGGGTTAGTAATGAAATGGAATGAAATGGAACGTAACACACTTCCGATGTTTGGTTGAGGGTTTCATAATGGAATGGAACGTAATAGGATGGAAGCGAAAGGTTTCATGTTACATTCTATTCCATCCTAAACAGTGAAAATAAGAAACCTTCGATTTGGAGGGTTTAGGATGAAACGTAAACTAATAAATACATACTCCCTAATATACCCTCAAATATTTTTCTTAATACCAATTATTTCTTCTAACTTTAACCCCCTTCTATATAATTAATAATATTTTTATATTATTTCTCCTTACTCTAATAATAATATTTTGATATTATTAATAAAAAAATGTATAAAATTTTTAATAAAATAAAATTTTGATTAATAAAAATAGAAAATATATAAAAATTATTTTTTAATTGTTTATCAATTATATATAATTTATTATTAATCATATAAAAATATTATTATTAATTATTTAATAAATTTTATTCTATTATATGTGATTTATATTTAAAAAATTTATTTATATAGAAATATATAAATACAATTAAAGGATAATTTTTATATATTTTCTATTTTCATTAACAAAAATTTTATTTAAAATTTTATTATTATTAATTTTTATTATTATTAATTATATACAATTTATTATTAATTATATAAAAATATTGTTATTATTAATTATTTAATAAATTTTTTCTATTATATGTGATTTATATTTAAAATTATTTATTTATATTTTTATTTATATAGAAATATATACAATTAAAGAATAATTTTTTCTATTATTTCTATTTTCTTTAATAAAATTTTTATTAAATTGTTTATTTTATTATTAATTATATACAATTTATTATTAATTATATAAAAATATTAATATTAATTATTTAATAAAATTTATTCTACTATATGTGTTTTATATTTAAATTTTATTTATTTATATTTTTATTTATATTGAATATATATAAACAATTACAGAATAATTTTTTATATATTTTCTATTTTCATTAATAATATTTTTATATAATTAATAATAAATCGTATATAATTAAAAATAAAACAATAAAACTTTTATTAAAATTTTAAAATAGAAAATATATAAAAAATTATTTGTCACGGTTGTGC
The DNA here is from genome assembly GCA_027478495.1 of Erythroxylum alaternifolium. Classification (NCBI taxonomy): domain Eukaryota; kingdom Viridiplantae; phylum Streptophyta; class Magnoliopsida; order Malpighiales; family Erythroxylaceae; genus Erythroxylum; species Erythroxylum alaternifolium. The sequence continues at coordinate 11,138 of JANIIA010053741.1, forward strand.
ATGATTTTTTAATTGAACATAATTTATGTTTTAAAATCATAACGTTAAATCTCTTACAACAACTATTTTAATATCAGGGGTATAATAGTCATTT
>JANIIA010053752.1:0-11230 GCA_027478495.1 Erythroxylum alaternifolium
AGGCCACCTCGCATGGTGTATGGTTGAAGCGTTTCAACATATCTGGGCTTAGAGTTGTTGATTCAATTTCTAAGCCGTTAAAATTGTATTGTGACAACGCCGCTGCGGTATTTATGGCTAAAAATAACAAGAGTAGAAGTCGAAGTAAGCATATCGACATTAAGTATTTAGCCATAAGAAAACGTGCAAGGAAAAGAAAGTTGTCATTAAGCACATTAGCACTGATTTGATGATTGTGGATCCTTTAACTAAAGGCATGCTACCTAAGCAGTTTAAGCATATGTAGTGCAAAGGGGACTTGGTTCCTCAAAGTGATTTTTTTGTACTTTTGATGCTTCAATGAAACTCTTAATTCATTTGATATTTTCTCATATGTTGTGTACACATATTTTGATTTATTTTGAGAAATGTCATTTAAGTTAGACTTAGAATAAACATATAGTTTATTCATTAAGTTGAAGGGCTAATAATGAGAAATTGTGTATATGTAATACATGGAAGATAATACTCCCTATAAGAGGACTTATCGCCATGATTCATATATATTTGATTTCTTGTTATATGTGGTGATTTTGGAGTAAATGGATCAAGTGAAAGAATGTAAGAGTTTAACTTAACGACCCAATTAAACTCACCTTTCGATGGTTCCCGACAAACACACATTTAGATGGTCCATATACTCATGACTCATAACAACTCCCACATTTTTCTGTCGCCCATACCCCCGACTCTTTATGCTCTATGATGGCTAGAGAGAGTTGGATATAATCATCAAATTTTGGTCCCTATGCTCACCCAAGCAAAAGATGACACCATCTGTTGTGCGAAGGAAGAGGATAGAAGCTCCAAACTTCTCAGATATTTTCAAGTCTGCTGGTGATAAGACAATGGCTGGAGGTATATGTTTATCATTTATTACGCTTCTGTTTATTATTCATGCATGTGTTTTACATACGTGATTAATGAACATGTATGATCCATGCATGAGTTGCTGCCTTCAGAAAGATTATTATATACCTTAAGCACTAGCTCTCATTTATGATTTTTAATTTAATAGAAGTACAAATTTATTGTTGCATGATAGTATTGTATTCTAATTTCATCTCTCACGTTGAAAGACGAAATGATTACGTCAAAACGTTGATTTTAAGAAGAGATGGAGTTTTGGTTCGACAATTAAAGATTTGAATTTGTAGATGGAGAAGTTTAATTCGATCAAAAATAATTTAAATTTAATATGAATAATCTGATATGTTTATTAATTGACTGAAATAAATGATTAAGATTTATTTCATAATTGTATAAGTTATATTGACAAAATAGAACTCTCTTAATTACGTTAACACTATTATTGATATTTATATAAAATAACTCACATTCTAATCCATTTTTATAATCTTACTCGATAACAGAAAAGTAAAAAAGAAAAACTGAAATATAAGTTCTAATCTTGGGAACTACGCCGAACAGTTGTCGTTATGGCTTTGTTGGGTTCGGTACTGATGGTGCTAGTTGCCTGGACTTATTCTCAACCAGGTTTGGTTTGGTATATCCAAGTTCTGGCAGAAGTAAACGGCTATTAATCTTCTTCGGAGTAGCCACTGATCTTGCCTCCACTGACTTGCTGTTGACGATCATGAGTTCTATAAGCAGCAGAGTCGCATATCTAGTTGCACTTTGACTCTCCATTATTTATGTAAATGCTCTATCTCTGGTTATATCTGGACCGAAATTCCAGTATGGAGCTAGCGAGTTGAGAGGAAAGTAGAGTTATAGAAGTAAGGTGTTGTGTTATATGGTTCTTGTAAGGTGCTCTTTATATACGTACAAAATGTCCGTTGGCTTTTACGAAAATTTCAACAGTCAATATATTTGAATTTCATGTCAAAGACTAATAATAGTCCAGGACTGAACAAGTCATCGGAATTTTTATGTGGTAAACACGTAAACGACATATTCTAAATTTCATATGTTTGTATAACCTAATAAATGTTTTAAAAATTGGATCTAAAGTTAAATCAGTAAAATAAAATATTTCAAGTTTAAAAGGTTCAACTAGTATTAGACTGTTATAAAACTAACTAAATATTTAATAAAATTAAATAATTTAAAATATGATTAAAAGAAATTGTCATTATCAATCGAAGAATTTAAATTTTAATTAAAAAGGATATTGTTAAATGAAAATTAATTAATTTATAAGAACTTGCTAATTTATAAAAATTGGCCGATTAATTAACTAACTGATTGATTTTGAGCAATAAGAGTTATTAAAGTAAATCGAACCGAAAGGTTAAAATCTGAACCAAAAAGTTAAATGATTTAAAATTTTTACGGTTGAATTGCTCAAACCAATTAGATTTCTTAATCGTTGCTAAATAGTTCTCAAAATAAAGGTTTGCGTTCCTTCATTTGCTGGGTTTTGGATACCTGATTTAATAAAACAAGATCCTATAATGTAAAAAAAAAAGAGAGGAGAATTTCATCTCTACATTTAAAAGTTATAATATATGAACTAGTTCTTAAAATTTTCATAAAAATATAAATATACTCTTGAAATTTCTTAAATTTTTGAGTTAATACTTAATATTAATATATGTTTATAAATCAATTATTATTTAGATGAAACTTAATAATAAATTTCTTATTATTTTATTAATCTTAATATTATTAAATTTTTATTGACAATAACTAATATATCAATAGACAATAACGTCATTATTTGAAGTCCTAAATTTATTGCCAAAAATAAATCTTGAAAATTTCTTTATTGACTTAATATGTGCTTTCAAAACATTTATGAATACTTTGTCAAACCACTAATAATCAATATGGAACGGTCAAACTTTTTTAAAGTAAAAGAAGACCAAGTTTTTTTTACAACCAAAGACAAAGCAGTTTCCATGTTACTTCTTCCAAACAAGTCCGATGGCTAGGGCAGGTCCCCATGACGATGATGGAATATTTGACCATTTCGAGGGTGCAGACCAATTTCATTCGCAGGCTCTCAGAATTCACATATGGAGCTTGTGCTTTAAAATTGATGATTTGCTTGATAAATTTATTAATATACATGTAAATTATCGATCAAAAATTTACAGATCGTCCTTCGTGTTGCTTGACAGCCATGAAAAAGCTAGCATAAGTCCTAGTTATGGGAACCAGGTCCGCCGGGACCACTCCTTCGTGTGGGACTCGGTGCTGAGGGTGATCTAACGCGAAGGACCCAGCGGTATCTACGGCTGAAGTGTTGAAGAGAAGCCATTTTTGGTTGGGTATACCCTAGTTCAGTCAACAGGAGGCGACTATCAACTTTCTTCGAAGTAATCATGACTCTTGCCTCCGACGCTCCGCTCACTAGAATCATGAACACAATCATGAGGACAGCCCTAACAAGTCGCTTTGGTCTTTGATTTTCCATGGAAGAAGATAGCTATAAAGGAAAGGAAAAGGATTGACAGAGATGTCACAAGGGGCTCTACTTATAGTGGTGAGGTAAGGGCTTTAAAAAGGGATCTGTGGATTAGTTACACTTGCCTAATAATACAATTCATTAAGAACTTTCATTTGCAACTTCGTAAAAATATTAAATACCATCTAAACTTTGTCCTTTGAATTTTTAAATATTGGTGTATTTGACTATTGATTTTAAAATATTCTACATAATATATATTCGATAATACACATTAGAAAAGATCGAATTAAAGAGGTATTTTTACACATGAAGTGACTTTTGGTTCATAAAAGAAGATAGGCATTTTTACACATGAAGTATCTAACTAATTTCCACTTTATCTTAAGAATTATCAGGTTTAATCTTGGAACAAATAATTAAGGCACCCACTATCCTAAGAATCATCAGTTCTTTTCATATAGCAATAGGTTAAATTGGAGCTTGAAAGAGGGAAGGAAAGATATCTTTCCACGCAACAACCTTATTAAAGTCAAAGACTTGACGAAGGAGTAAGTTTTCTAATATGATCATATCAAAACTAAAGAAGCTTAAGCTATAATTGTATATGGGAATCAAGTTTAAGGGACTAGGGAGAGGGCGATAGCTGGCTACGAACATTCACTACTCCACACGTTTCCTCCTTCCACTTGTAAGATGCTCCGTTTCCAAGAGTTAGGGATTGCAATGAATTAAATTAGATTGGTTCTTGTTAGGTGTTTCACGTCAAAGACTAATAATAGTCCAAGATTGAATAAGTCATCGGAATTTTTACCTAGTAAACACGTAAAATACATAATCTACAAACATAAATAAATTGTTGACGTTATTGATTCTTAATTTGGAACTGCTAAAATTTCTTAAAATTTTTATACAAACATAAATAAATTATTGACCTTATTTAAGTTTACAAATTAATACTTAACGTACACATATATGTACAAAATAGTTATTATATAGACAAATTTAATAATGATTTCTTAATATTTTTATTACAGTATAAATGCATTCTTATTCTTATTATTTATTAATTATAATTTTATTAATATCTTATTAATAAAAATTAGTATGTGATCAAATGATAATATCATTACTTTTAGTTATAATATGAAGTAAACTTTGAAATATTAATAAAAATTAACATGTGATCAGATGATAACATCATTACCTTTAGTTATAATATGAAGTAAACTTTGAATTTTTTTTCTTATCTTGACATATGTCTTATCATAGACTAAAAAAGCCTCATTTTAATTAGTCATATTAAAATGATATTATCTTATCAAATTAATTCATATTGAATCAAATTTTAAAGTTTAAACTTGACATAAAATCTAATCAATTTAAATTTAATTCATTGACTTCAAATGAAATCAACTGAATAAAAAATATCAACCTTACATAAAAGGGCGGTCTAAATAATTTAAGCTTCCAGCCTGTTATTTAAACCAAAGTCACAGAGTTAGAATCCTAGGAATTTTCCCATGACCTTGTACAAAAGAGTATAGTTTAGAAACATCAATTTTAGGTACAAATCTACAACTTTATTTTATAAGAAAGAGCAACAAAAAAATGAAAGCTAGCATTTGATCCCTAATCATGGGAACTTTATGGTTACGGGTGTGTAGGGTTTGGTGCTGATGGTGATAATGGCTGCACCCTAGTCCCGCACAGTGGTTTTTTGCTACATACATAGGATAGCAATAGGAAACGGTTGCCGGCCGTCTTTTCTCGAGTAGCCATTGCTCTTGCCTCCACTGACCTACTGCCTGCAATCACGAGTATTATGAGAATCATAGCCACATATCTTTGATTTTCCATCTGATATATGTATATATATACTCTTATCTCTGGTTGTCCTTGGACTGATGTTGCAGTATGGAAATACCAAGTTGAGAGAAAAGAAGAGTTATAGAAGTAAGGCGTTGTGTTTTATGGTTCTTGCAAGGTGCTCTTTATATATGGATAAAGGAGTGTGACGGCACCTATACTACGAAACTTTCGTGCTTGTCCAAGGTGGAATCATATCTACCTGCTCTTTTTGCCTGACTTTTATGTCAAAGACTAATAACAGTCCAAGACTGAACAAGTCATCGGAATTTTTACGTGTTATACACGTAAATGACATAATCTAAATTTTATTTATTTGTATAACTAAATAGTTCATCAAAACAAAAGCTTACATTCTCTCATTTGCGAGGTTTTGCATACTTAACATGTTCTATAAAACAAGATCCTATGGTATAAAAAATTGGAAAATTTTCATCTCTAAATTTAAAAGTCATAATAAATGAACTAATTCTGTAAATTTTCATAAAAATAGGAATAAGCTATTGATGTTTTTTTTCTAAATTTACGAATCAATAATTAACATTAATATATATTTACAAAACAATTATTATTTTGAAGAAACATGATAATTATTTTCTTAAGTTTTTCTTACATAGAAATATATTCTTATTCTTATCGTTTATTAATCTTGATATTATTAAAATTTCTAATAAAAACTAGCATGTGAGTCGTAGATGATAACACATTACTTTTAGTCATAAATTTAATGTGAAACAAATCTTGAAGATTTCCTAATTGTCTTGCTTGACATGTGCCTTATCATCTCCTACTTTTAAACATAATAATAAATAGTAAATTATAAATATAATTTAATGGTAATTATAATTGCTTGGATTCCATTTTTTCCTCGATTTCCATGGTTTACAAATTTGAAAAGCAGAGAAAAAGCAGCTGCCAAGTTACTTCTTCCAAACAAGATTGATGGGTAGGGCAGATCCCCATTTCTTCTAGTCTTTGGGACGACGATAATGAAATATTTGACCCTTTGAGGCTTCAGATCAATTTCATTCGCATGCTCTCAGAATTCACATATGGAGAGTTGGAGCTTTCAGATTGATGATTTTTTGAGATGTGTGCCATTTAGGGACTCATCCTAAAATGCTTGCCGACCTTGCCATGGTGAAAAATGGTGTAGAAATAAAAAAATTATGAAAAATTACGTAAATATATAAAATTTTAAAATATATTTTTATATAACAATAATAATCACTTTTTTTTACACTAATAACTATTGAAAGCCAATAACTATTTAATCATGCACTTAATTCTAAAAATTGCTCTAAACTAATTTTAATTTACTTACACATACACGTGCACGTATATATATCGCAATATAACTTAGCCAAATGGAAAATTTAATTTGATTGGCTGAGATAGGAATTGGACAAAAACTAGAAACATGATATAGTCATAAGAGAATGCAATATTATATAATAAAACCAACTGCCAGATGCTATGTTACGCAAAAGACGAACATATCATACATGTCCAAACTATGAAATTGTAGGATTTGGCTTCGATGGTGATCTACCAGTGCTCGAAAGGTGTTGAACAAAAACCACCTTTGTCTTGGTATGTCCAAGTGCTCGCAAAAGTAACGACTGTCTATCTTTTTGTGACTAGCCATTGCCCTTGTGAAAAAATACCGGTTGATAATTTTGGAGAGAAAATTCTAATTCACACACACAAAGTGTACAAGAGGCAACGAATATATTATAAAGCAAAATAACCTACTAACAAACCCTACTTTATACTATCAAACTCTACTCTACGGGCATTCAGCCCACAAACTATTTAAATAAAGCCCAAATCAACACCCCCCATGGGCTCAAGTTGGCGCATGGACATAATAAATGCCCAACTTGCTTTGAAGAAGCTGAAATTGCGAGCGACAAAGAGACTTAGTGGATAAGTCTGCAAGTTGGACCTCATTTCGGATATGACTAGTGCAGATTGTGCCTATCTGAACGTGCTCTCGAATAAAGTGGCAGTCAATCTTAATGTGTTTCATGCGCTCATGAAACACCGAATTAGTTGCAATATAAATGATCGATAAACTGACACAAAATAAAACCATCGGGCTCAGATGATCAACTCTTAAAAATGTCAATAAAGCTTTGAGTCACTCGTAGTAGCAGCCATAGCCCGATACTCGGTCTTAGCCGAAGAAAGCGAAACGGTGAACTACTTCTTGGTCTTCCAAGAGATTAGGGACTGACCAAGTGTGATGAAATAGCCCATGATAGATCGTCGCGTGATAGGGCAACCTACCCAATTGGAATCGTAGAAAGCTCAAAGTCGCATATCACAATTAGCGGGAAGTAGTATCCCTAATCAGGATTACCCTTAATGTATCGAACAGCGGGTAATACTGCATCTAAGTGCTCCTCGCGTGGTGCTTGGGCAAATTGAGACAAAACATGTACTATATATGAAATCTCTGGTCGAGTAATCTTGAAAAAAATCAACCTACCAATAAGTCAACAATACCCACTATCATCCTCAAGAAGTGGGCCCTTGGCTAAACTCAACTAGTGGTTTTGCTCTCTCAGCTGGCTTACACTCAAGGAGGCCCATCTCTGACATAATATCTAACACATACTTGCATTGGCACAAAAACAATTCCTTCGGTGATCTTGCAACCTGAGTCCTAGAAAATATTTCAAACTACCAAGGTCCTTGATGTTAAAACATTGATTAAGATATGTCTTAAAAGTAGAACAAGCTCTAGAATCACTACCCATCAAAATGATGTTGTCCATGTAAACGAGTAGCCCCAAAAAAATAACACCCTGGTGATATGTAAATAAGGAATAATCCGCTTTAGATTGAACAAATCCATACCTCTATAGGGCATCACAAAGCTTAATCAACCAATTTATGTAGGCTTGTTTGAGACTATATAGAGACTTTCGAAGCCTACAAATTTTCCCATCTCGACCTCGGTCGAACCTTTGAGATATCTTCATGTAAACCTCCTCATCAAGATCACCATGAAGGAAACCGTTGTTCACGTCCATCTAATGAAGCTCCCATCCTCGCGCAACCCTAACGGCAACCGCAACCACAACAAAGATAAATGCTCAAACTAAAACCAATTTCATAACTAGTGCGAATGTCTCATAAAAGTATAAGCCTTCAATCTGCGTGAACCCCTTTGCTATCAACCTTGCCTTATATCACTCGACCGTACCATCTGACTTGTGCTTAACCTTGGATACCCACTTACAATTGATAGGCCTCTTCCTAGGTGGTAAAGCTTCATTCGTCCATATACAGTTGGCCTCGAGTGCCTCAATCTCACACACCATAGCCTCATGCCATCGGACATGCTTCACGGCCTCGACATAATTGCGAGATTCAATGGTCGAATCAATAGCTCCCAAAAATGCCTGATGACTACGAGAATATTTGTCACACCTTACAAAATCACTTAATGGATAAGGCATACCTGAAATGCGGTCATGAAGTGGCAACTTGTGAGGGGAGGTCAAAATCATATCATAAAAATCATGGCGATGCCCGTGTTGTCTTTAAACAATATATGGCCCATACCTACATCCAACTGGACTCTCGACAACTCCAATGCTTAGCCCATCTGGACTCTCAGTAGCTCCAACACCTTTCTCAGAAAGCAGCCCAGCCCGATTCCTACGTGAGCTCAAGACTGCATTTCCAGGGACCAAAGTTGCTGAATAAATAACATATTCATTATACTTGGATGGCAAACGAGTTTGGCGACATGGTCGTGAAGAACTCTCTTCAACTCACTCTTGAATATTCGTAGAATTTGTGTTGTGCACCCTCGGAAAAATGTCACATTCTTCCTTGCTTCTAGAATTCTCCTCATCTCCCTCAATCCCGACTTCCCCATTTTCCTAAAAATCAATGACACCCTCAACACCGAGTGACACATTGGTAACGGGAACACCAATATCCACAAAAGGGAATACATTCTTATGAAACGTTACATCTCTTGAATAAAAGAAAGCGTGTCTATCAATATCGTAAAGTTTCCATGCTTTCTTCATGTGGAGGTATCCAACAAACACATAACGGAGACTTCTAAATGCAAACTTATCATTCTCCTAATGATGCGTATAACAAAAACAACCAAAAACACTTATATGATCATACAAAGGACAAGTACCAGAAAGAATTTCAAAGGGAGACTTGCCCTTCAGGAGAACTGTGGGTGTCTGATTTATAAGACAAACCATTGTGAGAACACACTCTCCCTAAAACTTTACGGGCAAGTGCACTTGAAAACACAATGCCCGGATGACCTCCAAAGTATTTTTATGCTTGCACTTTACCCTCCTATTTTGTTATAGGGTGTTGATGTAACTCATTTCGTGTATAATACCCCTCTTAATGTAGAACTCCTTCATCAACCCCGAAGTGAACTCAAGCCTATTGTCACTACTTATTCTCTTAACTTTCTTATCTCAAGCCTATTGTCACTACTTATTCTTTTAACTTTCTTATTAAACTGTGTTTCAAAGGGCACGTATAAATCTATAAGATATTTATCACCTTCACTTTTGTCACACAATAAATATACCTAAATAGATATACTCATATCATCCATATGAGTTGGAAAATATTGTCCGATATGCACCCCACAAATCACGGTGTATTAAGTCAAAACATTCTGTAGAAATTTTGGAACTTAAAGGAAACATAGAGTGAGCTTGCTTTGCTCGAAAACAAGAGTCATATACGAAATTATTTGGAAAACTCAATTTACTAACTTCAATTTTCACCTTCTAAGTTTTTTGGGCCTCCCAACTCACAAGAAAATCCTAGTCGAAATTTCCTTCAATCTTCTAGCAAAAACTTTCTTTTTCCAAAGGCGAATTTATACCAAGGTAATTTCCAATAATCCAAAGGAATAACAAATAAATCCAAGGAAAAATCAACAAGTAAATAAATTTTCAGTCATGGATTCCAGCAAAATTCAATATTAAAGCATCACCAAAATATTAAATCCCTAAGAGAAATTAAAGTTTTAGCCACAAATCATCATGCCAAATAATCCACAAGCATAAACCCTATATAAACTCATGAAGGAATTAAATGAAAATTAAGAGCACAACTCCAAATTTCAGCAAAAAATGAGCTCTCCCCTCTCCTTGCGTGGCAGTGAAGTAGTGGACGTTGGAGGGTTATGCCAGCTGCGTTGTACGTAGAAGTAGCTTCTGGAGAGCTGATTCCTTGAGTGAATAAAAGGAGAGCTGCTGTTCTTGTTGAAGTGATGATGACGGCTGATACCTTGGTGGGTTGGAGCTGAAAAATCAAGGCTTGTGTTGATTGAATGGAGGCTGCGTTATCTATGAAAGTGGATGGAGGGTGTGTAAAAATGAAGATTGGAGAGCTGCTTGCGTGTTGGCACTAGGAGACAGCCTTGTTGTGTTTTCTTGGAAGGGTTGAGTTAGTGAATGTGAGGGCTGTTTCAGTGGAACTTGCGTGTTTTGTGTGAGTGAATGGAGTGGTGAAGAAAAAAATGCAGGTTGGAGAGTTGGCGTGGGCTGTTGTTTTTTACGTGAATGGAAGATGCCCCTTAGATTGATGCTTGAGTCTCCTCTTTGTATCAAGGCTCCGTTGTTGTAAAATAAATGTTTGCATTGATGGATGGAGGCTGGATGTTGGTTGGACGCTGGTGTGAGTGGGTCATGTATGCTGAAATGTGTGGAGCCTGCGGCAAAATGATGAGAGGATAAAAGTTGGTGACTTATTGTGCGTGAGTGGAGGGTGTTTTATGTGTGAATCCAGGCTGTGTTTGTGTAGGGTGGGGGCTGTGTGCTGGGAGGAATCATGAGTGGAGTATTTGGTGAGTATATAGGACCTACAAAGATGCTGTCGTTTGGTGTACAAGGAAGGCTCCAAGGGCTGATTGGTGGATGCTAGCTGGTTGATGACGTTTTT
>JANIIA010053762.1:0-11230 GCA_027478495.1 Erythroxylum alaternifolium
TATCTATTAAATTGTGTATTAAATGTTTTTCTGAAATTTTTGTTCTTGATTGATTTATTTTATTGTCTATGCTTATTTTACGATCCCACCACGCATTTTTTCCCGGGGTCAATACTTATTGAATTTTCTTACGATTTACCGCTAATTTTCGTTCGGAGGTAAGTTAAATGAGTTTATTTGTTTTAAGTTTGACCTGGTGGAGAATTCCTCTCTCGTGGGACACGCGTCCAAATGTCACGTAGGACGTCAGGCCCGTGACTCGCCAGGGGTGGGGTTCCAGCATATAGTAATTTTGAAGTTGAGTTTGAGCTATTTTATTTATAGTGTGCAAAGGAAAAGGGATAATAACATGTTTAAAAGTAAGGAATTCAACTCCCTTACTCTTTTAAGATCACATTTTAATTGGATAAGAGAACTCATTATTTCTAAAAACATTCATTTAAGTTGCATTGATAGGTTTAGTACTAGTTAGAATCTTCTCTAGCTTTTGGGTTCTCTTATTACCCTTTAATCTGAAGTCTTTATTTGAAGACAACATTCATTTAAGTAGTAGATATAGTTTTGAGTCTAACTTTCTGTATAGTTGTCTAATTAAGGTGATTCTAAAGGCATTTGAAAGCCAATTTAAATGAATATAACTTTATATAAAACTAGGAATAAAACTACACTTAAAAAGTTTCATAACAAGATCAACAAAAATTTTAATAGGCATTGATTCTCATAAAAATCACTTTAAGGACATGTAAAATTACAAGTTTAATCACCTTAAAACTCTTTTATATAACTATACTATATAGGTACTCTTATATGTTCTAAAGGAACATCAAACATTATTTCTAGAACCATTGATAATAACATTGCATTTGTAGGTAGGATAAGACGTAACATTTATACAATTTATCGTAATAATCTCTCTGACAACTGTGAAGTGTTTGTTGTCTATAAGTGAAGATATATGATTTGGCATAGGAGACTTAAACATGAAAACATAAATCTCATCTCCAACCTCATCACTAAGCAACTTGTCAACTAACTTCTGATAATCAAGTTTAAGAAATACATAATGTATAAAGCTTGCCAAATGAAAAAAGAAAACTCATTTAAAAGGAAAAATTCAATAACATTTACTAAGCCTTTTAATTATTTCATATTGATCAGTTTAATCCCACTAAAATTTCTAATATAGGAGGAAGAAGTTATGCATTTTTCATAGTATATGAATTTCAAAGATTTATACATATATTATTTCTAACTAAAAAAATGATTACTTTAGGACATTTGTTTAGCGTGCTAAGAGAGTTCAAAATGAAAATGAACTCTCCATTACATCAATTAGGAGTGATCGTGGTAGGGAATTTGAAAATAAATTGTTTTAATCATTTTATGAAAAAATGACATTTTAAATAACTTTTCTAGTCCTAGAAACCCTTAATAGAATGAATTTGTTAAAAGGAAAAATAGTTCATTGCAAGACATAACTAGAATAATGTTAAATGAATATGACCTCTAAAATTACTTTTAGATAGAGCATGTAAGAACTATATGATATTTAATAGAAAATAAATAAGAGCAAATATAGGTTGTCAAAACTACATGACACTTATTTAATAGAATATATATTACTAAATAAGGGTAGAACATCGTATAAACTTTAGCACGGGAAAAAGCCAAAGATATTTTTATTTTAAAGTATTTAGTTGTAAGTTGTAAGTGTTATATTCTAAATACTAAAGATAACTTGAGAAATTTTGATTCAAAAGTATATGAAAGAATTTTTATAGATTGCTTCCTAACTAACAAAATATATAAAGTTTTTAATAAAAAAATTCTTGTTGATGAAAAATCCATGCTTATTTTTTTTATGAGTCTCACCATCTTACCTTTAATATAAGTTTCTCTAAGGAATTAGAGAAGCACCTGAAGAAAATATTAATGATCACCAAAACCCCCTATAAGAGTTAATTAATAAACTAAGTGACGATAAGAATGCTAAGAAGTTACCAATATAATAGAATTTCAAAAAGACTCATCCTACGAATCAATTCATAGGTAATCTTTAACAAGGGTTACTAAAACTCATTTGAGCGATATATCAATATCTTTCTTTTATTTCTTAGTTTGAGCGTATGACCATAGAGGAAGCCCTTAGTGATGAAAGTTGGGTTCTTCTTATGAATGAAGAATTAAACCAACTTGAGAAAAGTACAGTTTGGAATTTGATTCCTAGACCTAGATATCACCAAATGAAAGATAACAAGTAGGTATTTAGAAACAAATTATATGAATTAGATATCATTAGTGGTTAAAGGGTAATTAAGAGGAAGATATAGATTTTGAGAAAATTTTTGCAACAATAGCCAGATTAGAAGTTATTAGATTATTTCTTAACTTTACAAGTCACATGAATTTCAAATTTTTCCAATTGGATGTTAAAAGTGATTTTTGAATAGTTTCATTTAAGAAGAAGTTTATCTTAATACAAGTAGGCCTGATATTATATTTAGTGTTTGTGTGAGATTTCAATCAAATACAAAAGAGTTTGATATTTTAGCCAGTAAACATATACTTAGAATCTTATATGGCGCCACGCCATTAAGATTTTGGTATCCTAAAGATACAATTTTTATTATTTTGATATTTAAATGCAAATTATGCCAATAGTCTTTTATATAGGAAAAGCACATTTGGTATATCTCAATTTCTAAGTAATGTATTATGGTTTAGTAAGAAATTGATAGGTTTAGATTGCATTGTATTTTTGTAGGTAATTTATTGTGCATTTAGTGATTAATTTGATTATTTAGTGTGTGTTTAGGTGAAGAATTGTGTTCATAAATATTTGTGTTTTAAGTGTTTTTATGGGTGAGAACATGTATTTGAGCTTCAATTATATATATATATATATATATAAAAGGTGTCGTGATGATTTTGTTATTGTTTCAAGGCATCCAAAGCAGTTTCAGAGGAAGCCCGAACCAAACAGTCACGATCGTGAGAGAAGCTCAAGCATAGGACCACGATCGTGGGGAGTCAAATAAGATCATGATAGAGAGTAAACAAATAAGCCATGAATGTGTACTAAGGGCCACGATCATGGCCTGCATGTAGACAGACGCAGGTTCACTTCCAAATTCGAGTTTTCAAGGGACATTTCAAACCCCAGAAAGACACTAGGATTACCTTAATTGGAAAAGACTATAAAAGCATTATGAGGTAACCCTAGAAGGAGTTTGAACAATTAGCCTACATTTGGAAACCCTAAATAGAGAGAGAAAGAAGAGAGAGAAAAGAAAAAGAGGAAGAAGAGGAGGGTTCTAACACCGAAGCTTCCCAGATTAGGTGATCTCCCGACGCTGTTGCTTTCTTAAATCATCCAACCTATGTTTCATTTCCTCCCTATTTCCATTGTTATTCATTTAATGTGTAAGGTTGAGATGGGTTGTATGGTTATAGATTTCGAGATGTTAACGATGTTCTAACTTTTCCTTCTGGATTTTGCTTAGATTTAATGTTAATATAGTTAAATTCTGTTTATTTAGTTTGGGTGTTGTGATTGATTAATGTATTTGCATATTTCAGTAACAAACTGAGAGGGTGAGTTAGATAAAAACAATTAAATCAGATTAATGAGAGATAGGCGATCTAATTGACCACTTAATCAATCTAGTCGGTAATTTCATGGAGAGAGATCTCGTGTGAGACCTGATTATTTATTAGAGAGTTTTAGAACTAATTAGACCTGATTCCATGTATTGAAAAAAAATGTTGACAAGAAAAAAGAAAAGAAAAGAAAAACGAAGAACAATTGAGTAGCATCAATAAGTGCAAAATATTAGTTACATTTGTATATCTCGGAGTTATGTTTTGTTATCCTGTTTTATCCACTTTTTACTTTACGAATGCTTGTGTTAACCTTTTTCCCTCTTTACCTAGCTTAACCCTTACCATATTATAACCCTAAACAAGTCCTTTTGATCTATTTATGCATGTAATTATTGTAGAGGAGAATTGGTGTATTAACAAGCCTATAGTAGTGTAGTTTCCTATAAGAAGATTGAGCGAAACAGAACCGTCAAGCAATTGAGAGAAATGAGTGAAAACTGTGAGGAAGATTCATTTTGCATCTATACTTATCTTTGAGTGATGGTGCCAATTGTTGAGTTTGCATATGTATACCAATAAAAAGTAGTCATGATATGTGTAGTAACTTGATATTTGAGTTGGCTTAAATTTGAGGAATTGTATGCTTTGATCCCTGTGAAAATGAAGTGATAGAATTGATTGGTTGTATTTATTTTACTTTAGGACAAGAAAAGATTTAAGTGTGGGGATTTTGATAATTGTGCATTAGTCTATGTTTTTCTAAGTAATTGACATGTGTTTCTTGCATAATTGTTGATTATTGTTGTAGTTTAGGATTCATTTTGTATGATTTCATTTAGTTTGATTTTCATTGTTGTTCTTTTATGTTTGATTTTAATTTAGGATAAGAATTGATTATTTTTATGTTGGAAGGAAGATTGAGCAACTTAGAGATTGAGCTAGAGATCAAAGAGGAGAAGAGAAGAGGGAACTCCTTGTTGCAACTTCCTACGATCGTGAGAATTATAATCGAAGACGTTATATGGGGCTTCATTAAATTTATGTTTTTTGGACTATTAAAAGATAATTAAACCTCATTGGAGAAAAGAGAATGAAACTCTTCTATAGAAAAGAGCCTTCTTGAGTGAAGAATACAATTTTTTAGTCTTGAGGAAGGATTGAAGTCAAGGATTATAATCAAGATTGGGAAAATAGCAAATCAACACCAAAATTTCCAGATTTTGATAAACAAGAGAAGGAGTTCCTTTATTCAATTTTCTGTTGTTTTATTCTCTTCTAACCTTTGTAAGATGGAATATTTGAGTGTTGATGATGTCATGGAGACCATGATTGGCTGATTTGTTTTTAGGGATTGCTTTTGAACTATTTTTGTTAAACTCCTATTTTATTGAATTGAATGAAATTGTCTTTAATAATTGTTGATTTTATTTTTATCTTGCAATAAATCGAGAGATTACAGTTATTTGTGTAGGATTGTACAACGAGAGTTGGCAACCTATAAATTTGCAATCATCACGTTAATTGATTAGTTAGAAGAGAGATCTCGGCTAATTCAATCGATCACCCATAGGATAGTTTAATAACTAGTGAAATTGGTGAAGTGATTGGGTAGGTTGAGAGATCGTTCAATTGATTCCATTTAATTTTATTAAGGATAATTAAATACACTTTGAGAGAGCGTAGTTAATACATTCAGAAATCTTAGGTGAGACATAATTTGTTTGATAAAATAGGAGGGAGATAAAATAGGGAGAAAGTGATTTCTAGTATTTAAGAGTTTCTTTGTCCTTTGAAAGAAGAATTAGTGAAAAAGTGTTTTAGAAAGTGGACTTAAGCAAAGGTTGTTTATTGACCCACTATAAATTAGTAATCGGTTTTTTCGAAGCCCTAAAAATTAATTTTGATTCTCTAAACTCTTATAGTAGTTGTGGAACCGGGTTGAATCCCAAGAGAATTGAACACTAGTTTCTTAATTTCAAATACTAAAATAAGGTGGTATGATTAATTAACTAATTAACTAAAATTAATAAGGAATCAAAATAAATCAACTAAATATAAAAGGGATAAATTCAAGAGTACCTAACTCTAATTCAAGGTAAAGATCTCATCTAATTGTAACATTAATCATTAATTTAAAAGAATAATTTTCACAATTTAACCAGTTAGTTCTAAACATATTAAGATAGTCATAATAACTCTCAAAAATTTCTAAATTAGTTGATTCAAACCCAACATTCAAATCAAGAATTATTATCAATTGATTGGGTATAATAGCATTCCATATCAATTAAATGATAGCAATAAGCTTAGAGAAAAAGACTAGACCCTAAATTAAATAATTGAAATAGTTACAATTATTCAACTTAGTTTTCTTATTTCTTATAAGTTAAATATGTAAATTCTCAAATAACCTATTTATTACTTGTACCAATCCTTCATGATAATTATAGATAAATATAGAATAATTAACATTAGATTAATTTTCCTAATCAATTAATATTAATTATTTATGAAATATAAAAACACAAAACAAGAAATATTTGAAATAAAATATGAATATAAGTTTAGAATAAAACCTCACAATGTTACAACTAGAGTTTTGAATCCCCTTGAATTAGAATATTTGGATTTAGTTACACATGACTTTAAGTCCAACTCAAAAATAAAAGAAAGATTAAAGATAGAAAGAAAACTCAAAAGAAACGAAAAGAAGATGTTGGAAAGGTGAAAGACGTGTTTTCCTATTATTTTCCTACTTAAAACCTCGTCTAATTTTATCTTGCAAAGACACTTATCTAAAACAAATCCAAATCCCTACATAATAGGGATGGAAAGAAGTTTCCTAATTAAACTCCAACTTTTGAAGTAAATTTGGCAATAAAAGTGATCTCACGTTATCCACTACAGTAATCTCTCATCTTTTTCCAAAATTCATGATTTTTACTAATAATGCTCCAATTTGATCTAATCTTCATTGTTAATCTCCTAAAAAAAGTTAATTTTCCTATTTAAGAACCAAAATATATCCAAAACGAAAGAGATAATTCTAATTAACATAACAAAATAACATCTTGTTAAATTCCCTCACACCTAACTCATGTTTGTCCTCAAGCATACATCTATTCAATACATCAATGATGCTCATAACAACCTCTCATCTTCTTTCCTATTATCCAAAAATGTCCAAAAGCTAATTCACATTAAAGATTTAGGATAAATAACAGTCAAGAGAATAAGCACTTATATGATACATTATTAGAATGAAAACATAACATCTCACTAATTCCATCAAAATCAAATAAAACAAGACTTAAAATTAATCAAAGCATAACGAGATATTTTCATAGGCTCTTGTTACTTGTGATTTGCATGATGTTTTAGGGTTTGATTTGTTAAGTATTAGTGTTAATTTGAGTGTTTAGGTTTTAATTGTGTTAGTTCATGTGTTTAAGTATTTTTATGCGTTAGTATGAGTCTTTGAGCTTAAATGTTATATTTTTAAGGTACCTTAAGGTGTTTGTTAGTGTTTCAGGGTAAACGGAGAAGAACGAAGAAGTTTCTAAGAGTTTCAGGCCAAAAACATGACCCAATATCATGACATAATAGGCCACAATCTTGACAGAAAGAGATGAGTTGATAGGTCCCAGGCCACGAACGTGCACTTTGGGCCACGTTTGATATAAAAACTCAAATTTTGCAAGATTTTTCAGACCGTTCGACCCCGAATTAACCCTAAGGCTTCCAAGATATAAATAGAACACTACAAGATAGAAAGAGTAACTTTGAAAGAGTTTTCACGTCAGCTAAAACTCAGAAACCCTAGAGAGATATTGAGTGATTTGAGGAAGGAGACGAAGGAAGAGAGACACAGAGATGAAGCTTAAAGCGAAGTACTTCCCGAAATAGGTAGTTTCCCGCTGTCGCTGCCTCCATTGATTTGTTCTGAGTGTATTTTACAATTTTCAGTTTTATTGACGTATGAAATTGAGATAATTGCCGAGAATAGGTTTTTTTGAATGTCGATTTTTGTCTAAACTCACCTTCGAGATTTTGATTCTTAAGATTAATAAAGGTTGATTTATTGTGTTTTATTTGAGTTATTTGTGATTCAACTTCTGTTATTAATAATTCAGCAATAAACTGAGAGGGTGAGCCAAGTGAGTATCATCAAATTGGGCTAAAGAGAGTTAGGTAATTTGATAGATAAGAATTGAATCAAGCAGATGAAATCGTGTAACGAGAGATCGAGCATAGGTTTTCAGTAGGTTATTAGACAATTTTAGAACTAATTTAGGTTTTGGTTAAATTGTGAATTGAGAGATCACAATTCCATAATTTAAATTAGGGATTATAAATTAGGGTTAAAGATTATAACTCGAGAGAGAGTAATCCACCCTAGGATTGTCTAGACCCAATAATTCGATAATTGCTTAATTGATTAGATTTTCATTAACTTTGGATTAAAAACCCCTTTCTCTCAATTGGTAGTTTTTAGGTTGATTTTAGATTGGGTTGTGTGATTGGTTATTTTATTATTATTTCTAAAATTTAATTCTCATAATTGATTGTTGATTGATTAATTTTCTACATTGATTGTTTATTTTAGATTGTTGTGATTTAGTTTGAACCTTAGAATTTAGGACTAGATTAACCCTCCTTGTGAGATCAATACCTTAGGTACTACGCGAACGACCCGTGTGCTTGTGGTACTATCGAGGTTAAAATAGTAAAACTTAGCATATGTGAACCTGCGATCAACTCTCAAATCAAAGCATAGCGAGTTATTTTCATAAGCTTGCTCAAAAATCATATCTCCACCACTTAAAAAAGATGAATTTACTACATAAATCAAAGGGAGATGATAAGGGTCGTAATGTGGCTAAGGTCAGTTACGAAAAAAAGAATTTTTTAGGTCAGATAAATTGAAGTAAATCATTTAAACTTTTCTACACAGGTTTCAACTTAAATCAATCCAAAATTCACTTGATTTAAATAGCATCCTTTTCCCACCTCTTTTTTTTTAATTTTTCTTCACATTTTTATAACAAGAACATAAAGAGGAGATTTATTTTATTTATATATATATACTTCTCCCCAATTCTATAAAAAATGAAAAATCAAAACACTACAACTTGAATCAACTAATTTACCTTTCATGGAAATAGCCAAAATCTTACGCAAATAAGCATTAAACAATTACTTCAATTTAATGGCTTAAAATCATTAAAGACATCAACTACAAGAAGGGTAAAAGTGGCTTGTAATAAGGTTATTGTGAAAGAAAAGAAAGGATAAAGCTCAAATTGGTTTTTTAGGGATAAAGTAAGGTAAGTTTGTTTAGGTCAGAAATGGTTATCATAAGTTCCCTTATCATCTTTATAAACAAATTCTTCAAAAATGTGATCTCAACATGTATTTAAATTCAAGTTATAACATAAACAATCTATGTTTGATAACACACAACAAAAAGATATGTGTGAGCATAAATGTGGTGAATGCTCTTAGGCTCAAAGCTCATGTGGGAATTAATCAAGTCTTGCACACTTTAATTCAACAAAAACAATGAGATACTTAAAATGATTTAATGAAAAATACTAATCATGCTTGTCTCTCTCTCATGTATTATTTATTAAACAAAAAATGTATCCTAGTTTAGGGATCATTTTATAAAAAGCAATAAAAAATTATGAGGCTATTATAAGGAATAATTAATGTATGAATCATAGTATCATAAGTCTAAAAAAAATAACAAAGTTCATTATAATATAAATGATCGCTCCCCCACACCTATATCATACATTGTCCTAAATGTATCTACAAGAAACTCACAGCTCATAAAGATAATCAACAAAAATACAACACAAAGTAGAAAAATCCCTTGAGTTATGAGCATCTGAGTAGAGATGTACTATGGTGTTGGTGGACATAGAGGTACCACCCCTATGAATTGGAGCAGAGCATCCAAAGTCTCTCAATTTTAGAAATTTTACCTTCCAATCTTTCCAGCCAAACATGATACTTATGTCGAATTGGCAGAGCCAGAAGATACAGAGGTGGTGGAACATCACAATCCTATTATTGTGTTGACAATGAATCTTTCTGGGGATGATCACATGGTATAAAATGAAACGTTCTCCTTTGTTGCTCAAGTAACCCCATGCTGCTTAAACAAGCCATGTCTAAAGGTTCCATCTTATAAATGGTATGCATATTAGTGTTATTCATATAATATAAATTTAGATTAATAGCTAGATGAGTGATAAAGGAACTAAGACTCAAATTATTGATAGAAGCAAGAATAATGTTAAATTGCCAACTAAGGACCTAAATTGGCTCATTCTTTGTTTACCATACAATAAATAAAGAACAACTCAACTTTTAGAATAAGTGTGCATTGTAGCCTTTTATCCTGAATAATTAAAAGCCAAGAAATGTTGTATATAAAACCATTCCATCTTATTAACGTAACTACCCTTAGATTTACTTGGAAGATAAACAGACGGGGGTCAGAAGTCATTGATTTCAATGTTTGATAAGAATTAAACTCATCATAGTCCACGACATATTCTTTTTATTGAGTCAAATTAGCATATTCTTCATCTATCAACCTTAAGGCTAAATTAAAATTAGTGATGTTTCCTTTGAATTCGACACCCATTAATCTATATTGTATCACATTAGGACTTTGTAAAGTAAAATTTTATGGTTTATCAAATTTGTAAAACTCCTTAGTTAATTCAATAAATACTAAAAAACAAATACGATGTTTAGTTGTTTAAATTTGTTACCCTTGAAGATGCTAAGAAGATCATACAAGGTAATCCGTGGATATGCTTAATAAGCAATTACTTCTCCAGCTTTGGAGGCTAGGTATAAAGCTTAAAGAGTTCAAACAATAGAGGATACCTATATGGATATGCATTCATGAGGTATCTTTGGAATATTAGACAAAAAGTGGGTTGAGGCACTTAGCAAGTTACTTTGGCAATCCTATTTCAATAAATTGAGTCACTATTACAACAAAAAGATTTAATTTTGCGAGAATATGTATTGTAGTCACTACTATAGCTGAATTACCTAAAGTTATAACTTTTACAAGACTCAGTGAAGAATTAAAACCTGTGCAAGACCAGCTGAAGGTATCCTATACACGAAAACCTCAACCTATTGTTAAGAAAATATAGCAACTAACAGGTAAAGTATTCCTAATGGGTGACTTTCTAAAGTTGATGGCAAATGTATAACAAACATTAGTCCAAAACAATAATGGTATCATGCAATTTTGGGGCAGTAGTGGAAATGAGGGGAGTAGGCCTCAGTAGGATGTCAATGTGATAGTTTGTGCTAGGAATGTATCTGGTCTTTTAATCATTGAAAGTAGCGTACTAGAACCTAATCTAACATTGTAACACCCCACTCCCGCCGGACCCGAACTCGATATTGACAGTGATACCCAAATCCGTGCCCCGCGAGGGTGGCGTGTCACATCACTTCACTAAACAAAAGTTGGTATAATTTTTTTTGTAAACTCTTTACACTAATCACTCATATGGGCCCACTTTTTCTTTTCAAAACATTTTGTCTATTTAAACCGAAAGCGAAACATATTACAACACAATGAAATTCA
>JANIIA010053821.1:0-11226 GCA_027478495.1 Erythroxylum alaternifolium
CTCCTACTATCTTGATATATTCTGATAGATGCAACTTATTACTCTTGAGAGTGAATTAGCTTCAAATTGCTTAGGTACTAGAAGCTTGTTGGGAATAAGGCTCTGATTTTTCCTTTGGTTTGAATGTTTGAGTGTGGAATAACGAAGGAGAGGTCCCTACTTTAAGAGTTATATGAGGCATATGAGCTCACGGTAAGCCAATGCATTCGATTCTGTTGAACGGCTATTTGTCCAGGTTTCCTTATGGTTTGCTAATGGCTCCACGTTGCTTTAGGCAATCCTCGGTCATTCATTTTGCTAATCCAACCTTGGGAGTTGTTGGTATCATCTGACAAAGACGCGACATATCGAAGTGCAGGATCCTTTTTCCCAATCTTTAAAGTGCCTTCTTTCTCTTTCTTTGATAACACAACCCATCACTTCATACTAACTCTATTATTGTTATATCAAATTTGCCGTTATCACATCACAGGTTTATCATTGATGAAGGAAACTATCCAGTTACACTTTAGTGCGGCTTCCGTCTTCACTCAGGTAAGTACGTTGGATTACAAAAGCTCAACCCTTAAACACTGGTATGGTTTGTTATTATTTTATTCTTATTTTATTATTTCTTTATTATTATCGTATTCTATTATTATTATTATTATTATTATTATTATTATTATTATTTTCTTATTAATAGAAGTTCTCTATTATTATTATTATTTATTTATTTTGTATCCAGTTATTTTATCACATTTTTATTTATCTATTTATTTTCTAAAACTTTCTTGTTACAGTGCTTAGCTTTTTACGTTTTTAATCTTTTAACCCTATTTATTTATGTATTTTTTGAAAATTTAGTTACATAGATTTTTTTTCTGTGCCCATTTTCCCGTTTCTCTATCACCTGCATCATTCATATATTGTCTCATTTGTATATGGGTCCACCAGAAACAACCTCTCTACTGTGTAGGGGTAAGGCTACGTGCTATCGGACCTCCCCAGACCTTGCTTCACTGCGGGATTTCGAACTGGGTGATGATGATGATGATGATGATGATGATAAGGCTAGGATTTTCACAATTACCTTAAGTTATATGATGAAGTACACTTAAAGGGAAAGGAATTTTATTATTTTCTCTAACTCATCAAAAGATGCTAACTCTTTGGTGCTGGGTACTATAAGTTGGATTAGTGAAATAATTTTCTTAAGGAACTTTACACAAATAGCTAACCAAAATCTTAAGTGTTAATGGATCACATAATTATCCATTGAAATGTTTCCCCCTTGTTGCTTCTTACTTTAACAACATCATAATAAATTGAGTTTTCCTCAAGTTAGAAGAAGGTCGTGTATTTCTTTTACTCTTTTTTCCCTGGTTTTAGTACCTTGGAGTTAGGTTGATATGTAGTTTCCACTGTCAAGTTTTGTACTCTTAGATTAATCTAATTCTTTCACCTTTAGAAAAGAAGACGAGGGGGTGTCATAAAGCATAAGAAGACATGAAAGACAACAATGTCAAATCTTAAAATAAGAATACCTTTATATAAAACCTAGAGAATTCTAAAGAAGAAGGGTTATAAGTGCTTTACTCTACCTCCGTAAAATTAGATTCTAGATAAAAGACTTTAAAGAAGTTGTTAATAGAAGGACACCTAATCCTTTACTTTTAGTAACTTTATCTTCATTGAATAATAAGGTCCTTCATTATGAGATGTTCTTATTTTAATTTAGTTTTACATTTTTTTTACTTTATTTCTCTCCACCTTTTGCATACATTAATTCATTTATTTTTATGCTATATATGCATATATTAAGGATAATGTACAAATCATATGCCAAGGAATGATTACTATGAGACTTAGTTATATGTATATGCATTTAGTCAAAGTATTCGGCTTGGTAAGTCGAAATTTAGGGAAATTAGTTAAAGTGAATAGGGCAAATGAGTTGCTCCATTAAAAGTGATATCATCTTGTGAGTTGATTGCATTAGCTTAATAACATGATAAAATAAGATAAATTTGCTTTATTTTGTTTTCATTATGGCCTTTTAACTACTTATTGACCTAGGCTTTAATAGGCTATATTTTACACATTAATTGGCGTTAAATTAGTTATAGTTAAGCATCTTTATTGCATGTTACCATAGGTCTAAAAAAAGAATTTTATGGACTATTGCGATAATTAAGTAGCTTAACTATACTTACTAAGTTTGATTAGGCTAAATTTTGCATCAGAAGGTGGTAATTACCTAGTTTGAGATACTTGTGTGCCTTGGTAAAGAATATATACATTAGGTTAAATTTTTATTTCAACCGTGATAAAGAATCTTACACAATAAGTAGAGTTTCACATAAGTGAACCTCAAAACTTTAAGGTTAGTCTCATGCTTTCATTTTACTAGTTTGGATGTTCTTTTTTTAATTTAAAATTTTTATTATTTTCACTATATCTTATTTGAGTTAGTTTTATTGTTAGGCTAGGATTAATAATCATAGTAATATAATCGTTGGGGGGACCGGTATTTTGGAGTACTCATATTTTAATAACTTATAGTAGTCGATTATATGCATTTGTAGATATATTTAATCAGCTTTTAACACTTTTTTGTCTACTTTATGTATAAGATAAATTTGTTTGAATTAAGTTGAATTTGAAATATTGTTTAGTGAGATTGAGATTGCATTATAAGTTTGTGTAACTATTTAAAGCTCTAGGTGATTAATGAATTGGATAATTGAACTAACAACGGTAATATTTTATCAATTTGATTGAACTATTGAAGTTCTTATAATTTACCTAACTTATATCTTTTGATATTAATTTATTAAAGACAAGAAAAAACTTTAAGTGTAGGAATATTTGATAAGCTTCATCTATATTTGTTCCGTCACTTCCTCGACCTTGTTTTGCTCAATCTCCTTTAGGTTCCCCACTGCCCTCTTTGCATTTAACTCTCGCTCAGCCAAAATAGGAAATGAGAATACACGTCGAATTACCTTAATTGACTCGAATCACTGTCTCGCTTGGAAGGTCTTATTGATCCTCTCCCTTATCCCCGTCTTCCTTCACTTTTTTAACTTCCTTATCCTAGGTTTGACTAATAGCCATGATACATTCTTTCGAGTTAGACTTAGTGTTGTTTGGAAGCGTTTCAGCATTCTGAGTAGATATTGCCTCTATTAATTAGCCTACTTAGACTTCCATATTATGTATGGACGAGGCATGGTTCTTCATTACTTGTTTGAATTTGTTCTCGAGCCTCCTATATGTATCCTTCATGCCTCCAATCTTATCCAAAATCTTGTCTAACTTTGATTTCATCGAGCTCGCTTTATCTTGTTGGAAGCTTGATTATCCCTGAGGGCTGAATTGTCCTCCATTATTATTCAACCAGGAGAAGTTAGGGTGGTTTTTCCACTCGAGTTTGTAAGTGTTAAAGTAGGGATTGTTACCCCCTCCTTGTCCATACTGTGCTCCCATATAATTTACTTGTTCCTGAGTGTCTTCCTTCATTAGGTATCAGTCCACGGTGTCATGGTCTAATTGTCCATAAAGCTTACACTTTAAATGTACGACCTTCATCGGAGCTGAGGATGATGCCTTGATGTTGTTGAGTTGTGGTGTCAAATTTTCGATCTTTGCTTGCATCTCAGTTATTTGATTGATTGCGACAATACCCTACTGCTTTCTAAAAGTAGCAGGTTGCCTACCTCACTCATTCGTCCACAAGTAGTTGCTGCTCGCCATCTCCTCAATTAGGTCCTTTGCTTTATCGACAGTCTTTAGCATCAAGGATCCTCCTGAAACTGCATTAATTGTGCCTCTTATTGATGGGTTCACTCTATTGTAAAAATTCTTCAAAAGGAACTCCATGGGTAGGTTGTGATATGGGCACTTCCTTTACAAATCCTTATATCTTTCCCATACTTCATAGATTGATTCCCCGTCACCTTGTTGGAAATTGGTGATTTCTTTTATAATCTTGGCGGTCTTCGTCAATGGGAAATATTTGTCCAAGAAAGCACGCATAAGCTAATCCCATGTCGTGATGTTAGTTAGGCCCAATGAATGATACCAAGCCTTCTTCTATCTTTAAGAGTAAAAGGAAAAAACCTGATTCTAACCATATCCTCCGACATCTGATGATACTGGAAAGTCATAGATCTTGAGGAAATCCAAGGACTGAGACTATTAAACAAATATTAACAGACAATGAATTTTAACACGAGGACTAACTAAATCAAATAACAAAACAATAATTGATAATTAACATTTAAATAGAAACAATCACGATGACGATTGACAATTTTAAATAAAAATTAATGGAAATTGATCAATTTGTTAAACAATGATCGCACACCCTCAAATTCAACCTAATGAGTTTACCGAAAGAGAGAAGGGGAAAATTATCTGTCCTTAGGATCATCTCAATTAATCTCTCTCAAGTTATAATTGAACCCTAAAGCATAAACCCTAATTAGATTATAGGAAGTTGTAATCTCTCAATTGACAACCTATCTAAAACCTAACCAGTTCTTAATTTCTCTAATAAGCAATTGGAAACCTAAATGTGATCTCTTTATAGAAGATTTACCAACTTGATTTAATTCCGAATCTATTAATTTACCTAACTCTCGTTAGCCTAAATTAATTGTTTTCTGTCGATTCACCCTCTTAGTTTATTATCGAGATATGAAGTGCAAAATTAATTCACAATTAATTCAATAAACACATAAAACAATCAGATTTCATTAAATAAAAAATAATAATCCAAAGGTGAGTATAGAGCATCAATCATAATGCAATTTTATCATCAAACTATAAATCCCAATTCTATAATCAAATAAAACTGAAATACATAGGAAATAGAACTCGACTAGATGATGGGAGGCCGCAACTATGTAAAGCTTCTTATTATGGGAAGCATGTCAAGTTCGCGTCATCTTCCTCTTCTCTCTTCCTTTGTCTCTTTCTCGATCTCTCAAGGTTCTCTCTTTTAAGGTTTCGTTTTTGGTGGCTGATTAAAGCTCTTCAAAGGATGCTTCTGTTCTTTAATGTTCTATTTATATCTTGTAAGCCTTAGGGTTGATTCAGGGTTGAAACGGTTCAAAAAGTCTCACGAAACTTGACGTTTTCAGTTATTTTTTTGTCTTTCCGATGCAAGCCACGATCATGACCCCTCCTACCACGATCGTGGCCAGCACTTAACCCTCTCTGTCACGATTGTGGCCCAAAGTGCTCTATCGTCTCTCTGTCACGATCGTGACCAAAATGTCACGATTGTGGCCTACGTCCTATTGGCCGCCTCTTTCTGTGGGCCATGGTTTTAGCCGAAACTTTTCGAAAGTTCTTCGTTCTTCACCGTTTACCCTGAAACACTAACAAACACATCAAGGTACCTCAAAAACATAACATTTAAGCTCAAAGACTTATATTAACCCATAAAACACTTAAATACATAAAGTAACACAATTAAAACCTAAACACAGACATAGCACTCAAATTAACACTTAATACATAACAAATTAAATCCTAAAACATAATGTAAATCACAATTATCAGTTAGCATACAAGAAACAAGACATATATTCACATAGAGTTCAATGTTGTTATGAATTTGAGGCCAATAATATACATACACCACAAGTGCCAATTTTTGATTTGATCCCATATGTCCTACCCACTTAGAGTCATAGAACTCTTGAATGATATCCTTTAGCAACCCTTGCCATTTAGGCACATGAACTTGGTCTGCTTTATTGATAAGCACTCCATCATAAAGTTAAATTCGACATTTCTTCCCATAACTTTCCCAACTCCAACAAACTATTGGTGTACGAGTCCTATTCAAGTCCCTCTTTTATTGGACCTACTAGAGAAAAATTTAGGCTTGAGATGGCACTAAACACCCTTTTTCTATTAAGGGCATTATCAATTAAATTTGCCTTTCCAAGCTTGTACCTATTATAAAATCAAACTCGGCTAAGAATAATTTCCATCTAACTTATTTTGGCACTAACTTCTTTTTTTTGTAAGGAAGTAGCTACTTGCAACATTATCCATCTTCAGCATGTACTTAGACCCTAATAAGTAATGCCTTTAAGTTTGTAAGCAGTGCACCACTGCAATCATCTCCTTCTTTTGGACTGTATAATGATACTCAACTTTATTTATCTTACACCTCTTATAAGCTATTGGATGCTCATCTTACATCAAAATAGAACTAGCAAAAAATCAAAAACATCAGTGTGAACCTTATATAGCTTGGTTTAATCGGGAGGGTTCAAAAGGATATGGGAGATTGCCTTAGGTAACGCCTTTGTTGATGAGTCCACTCGTTTTTCCTTTAATGCCACTAAATATATAAGTTGTTTCTTTTTAACATCTTTGGAGAGTTAAATGGTTGATAGTTACAAGTGGATAGGTTTCCTTTATGTGACAAAGGTACCATACGTACATTTCCTTCCTCCAAGATACAAATGGTATTGGTGAAAGGAATAGGTTTGCCCTTAACATCATCTATGAACTTTATTCCAAGCACTATAGAATAATTATATAAAAGAACTACATATAACACCACATTATTCTCTAAGAGATGAGTTTACATTTCAAATGACCGCAAAAGTGGATCTTAGCTCTAAATTTACCGCTTTGTGCCACCTTTGGTCCTTATTATACTTAATACCTAATCGATTTGCTTCTTTTACTTAAATGAAGTTATTGGAAGCTCTAGTGTTGACTAGTGCTTTTATCACTTGGGTTTCTCAGACTTCTTGAACTCAATCAAGGATTTGGCTATGGAAATGGTTTAAGGTGATATCTTAGGCACTATGTCTTTGAATCTCCATCTTCACCCAATTTCACAAGCCATCCTTGAAGGGAAAGAATGCTACTTTATTAAGATAGTAAGGAATCTCTAAGAGCACCTCAAGAAACTCCTTCACATACTTTCTAATGCTTCCTTTTTGTTAGAGACACCTTAGCTTAGCTCTTGCTTTTTATTCAGTATTTTTGGGTAAAATTAGTGCTTATTCTTTTTTGAACTCATTTTATGTTTCAATGGTGCAAATAACCCTTTCATTGTCACCATGTCATCTCCTTCACTATACCAACACTACATCTTCAAGGTAAAGAGTGACATTGGTAATCTTTTTGGCTTTTTTTGGCATACTTCTCTAACTTTGAAATATTAATCTAAGCTTTATATGAAATTTTCCATCTCCTTTGTATTCCTTAACCTATGATACACATTTCATTTAAGAATGTCTACTCCTAATGGAGTAGAGACCACTGTAGGCACAATATTGCTTCCCCCTTGAGCAATGCCTTTTCATAAAGAAATAACTCCTCTTTTGCTTCTTTGAGCTCTGCAACAACCTTTGCAAGCTCCTTCTTAACATGTGCAATCTCAGGATGGAGAGTCTTCTCTAAGGCATTTGCATAGTTAAGACATTTTGACCAGGTAAGGTTTAAAGCACCTTGCGTCTCACCATGGAACTCCTCATTCCCATTCTCGAGTCCTTCGATGCGTTGGTTTATCTTCACTACAAGAAACTTTATTTTTAGTGAAAGTTAAAGTTGTCACGAAGAGTAGTAATATTAGTCCTACTATTAATAGTGTCCAATTTTTAAAGTTGTCACCTCTCATCACAAATTCCTCCACCATTAATGAGAAAGTGACTAATTTAGAAAATTTGTCACAATTACACAAAACATTTGTGACAAAGGTACTGACACTAAAAACTATAGAATGTGTGAAAAAAGTATATGGTCACAATAAATTTACATATTTATAACAAGTTTGTTGACACAAATAATATAAAGTAGTGACAAGTAAAGTTGTAACAGTACTTCATTTTATCATGACAAAAGTACTAATACTAAAAAAATGGAATGTGTGACAAGATTATATGGTCACAGTAACTTTAAATATTTATAACAAGTTTATCGACACAAATAATATAAAATAGTGATGAATAAAGTCGTAACAGTACTTCATTTTATTGTGACAACATCATCGCCACTAAAATAATTGAAAATTGTGAAAAAATATTTATCACTCGTACTTTTTTATCAGTTTCCATTACTTCTTGATTACTAATATTTTAAGGAAAAAATTGTCAACATCATTTTATCACACAAATGAAAATTTATTCTTACAAAAAATATTGTCACTAATGTGTTTATTATTGTCATAAATAAAACTATCGATTCAAAAATGGAATTGCATTAGTGGTAAAAGAAATTTGCATTAGTGACTATATTTTCTAATAGATTTCGTCACAAGTATGAAAGTTATATGCTATAATAATGTTGTCACTAAGTAAAGAATATATGTTACAATAAATTTATCACTAATGTGTTCGTGTTTGTCATAAATAATATTATTGAATTTAACAATTTAATTGCTTAATTGATAAAAAGTTTTGCATTGTTGGCCATAAATAAAAGTTGTCACAAATGATACAAATTTTTAGTGCCAAGATATTGATACACAAGTAAATAAATTTTTTTAGTATATATCAAAATATATAAAAATCACAAAAATGTACAATATTCTAATTTCCAATATATACAATTGGAAAATTTAATATCTAATACAATTATATTTATTACAATTATCCCAAACTACTACGTACTAATTTAAGTTAAAACTCTATAAGGTAAATTTTCCTTCTATTCTTCTAGATGAAGTTCACTATTTATTTGTTTCCTATAAAATAAATAAAAAATAAAATCAATTAATTAGTTTATAAAATATTAAGCTATAAATTTAGTACTAACTTTTTATAATAATATAATGATAACGATAAGAAGTGATAATAACTATTCTAGATTTTATAAATTTATACTCACATGACTAGTTGGGGTATTTGATGTTGTGGCACTTGATGGATCTCCAATTGAGGCAGAAGCACTGAGTAACAAACTAGGAATCAGTCCAGTATTTTCCACATGTCCAAAAACAACTGAAATTTGTTTCATTTATATGGCTTACTTCTTGATAGCTACATCTTAAGCTTGAAGCTTTTCATTTTTTGCTTTTGTGATTTCAGTAAGTCTTGCAACTACATTATCTAAATCACTTGCATGTTTCTTTGCAGCCTCAACTTCAGATAGAGTTTGAATTTTTTCTCGGGACTTAGATGTTATCCCTTTAACACTTAAACCACGTGAATAGCTTGACCTTTTTTTAGGACAACACCCAAATGCTCAACGAATGGTAGATGTGCATATGAAATCTTTTCTTTGTTTTTCTCTCACTCTTCTTGAAGCTTATTCTGCATATTCAGATAGAATTTGAAAATTTAGTAAGGTAATTTTAAAATTTTCAAAAAATCTAGTTTGACTATAACTTCTATACCATTATTTCTTCTCCATTTGGAACATATCGAGTTCCATTTAGGTTTTGTCGCGATACCTTCCAAACTTTAACAACATTGTGCCATTCATCAAAATCTTTATCTTTCTAAAAAGAGAAAAACAAAAAGAAAAGATAAAGAAACGTGTTGTTAATAGACAGTATTTCCTTATTTTTAAGCATGAATGTAGTCTTAAAAATAATTAAAAATAGAAGGATTAAGCTTAATTTGTGAGACTTGAAAATTTTCTATAACTGGTTGCTCATTTATATTTGTTTAAAAAACTTAGCAAAAGTTAGCAATTGGAAAAAATCTGGAAGAGATTTGATTCAAAAACCAAAATTCATAATCAGAAACCTTAGGAATCTTTCTAATTTCTATCCGAAAAGTATTTGATCATATCAATTGAAACTACTTCTCCAACTCAGTCTGAATATCCACAATTAGATAAAAATAGGGCCCTAAAACTAAAACTAGATATCATATTAAAACAAGAATCGGTACCTATAAGAAACAGATGCCAGCTAAAGAAAAAGCACCATAAACTAGTTCAGAGAATAAGAAACTCGCAAGTTTAGAGACCTTCAAGCTAGCTCTGCTCATGTACCTTAAAACTCAATGTAAAAAAATAAGCTAATTTACTATCACAACAAGCCTCATAGACAATAACGAGCATAGGAGAAGAGTAAAAACCCATTAAACACCCCTCAAAGTCTTGTTTATTTATTCTCTATCTATGTGAAAATCGAATTCCATACATTTTATCCCTTAAAGTTTCTTACTTTACCACGCCCAATCTCTTCCTTTTTCTATTGTAAACATTACCAAACATCTTTGTATCATCGTATAAATTTTCTCTAGCTCTCTCTGACATAAGAAATAAGCTAAAATAATTATCATAATTCTTAACCTTTGTTGTTTGTTGAGCCTCAACTTTGTCTTTTTCCTCCTCACATTTTCACAAAGTTCTCATCTCTTCACTATTGTCAACATTAGCATCTCAAACCCTTCATCTTGTGTATTATTGAATTTTCACTTTCAAATATGGATCATAATAGTTTTTCAATTTATTGAACTTTCAATATACATAATGAAGGACAATTAGATTTTATAGCATATTAGTTCTATAAATGTAATAGAAATTGACAACTATTCTTTTATTATTTTATTCCAGTATTTTAAAAAAAACTCATAGGTGACATAGAGGCATAAAAACTAACTTGTAATGCTTAATTTCTCAATTTTATTGTAATAATACTACTTTAATATGATAATAAGTTAGTAATAATGGCCTTATTAATAATGATTGCCATTTTGCTGAGAAAAATTCAAATGTTAATCTAATTTAAACATTATTTTTAACTTACAACACAACTTCTTACCAATTTCTATTGGACTCTCTCACTCAAGGTACTACTATATAGAAACTTTCATTGTCAAAGTTTAAGCAATTTTTGGGCCTTATGGTATGTGTAAAGTGTTAAACTGATTAAAAAAAAGACAAAAACACCTTTTGTAATCTTTAACTAGAAGGAGAAAAAAAATTGGCTTCAAGATCTTCAGTTGATAATTTACTTGAGCAAATAACTTGTAACATTTTTCTAATAGAAAGTAACGCATTTTTATGTGAAGGTCTCCAACCCTTAATATAACCAAAGCAAAGAAAAAATAAAAAATTAGTTAAACATTAATTAATCTTTATGAGATTAATAATGTAACACCCCATTACCTTAGGGTACGTACCGAGACGCTCGTAGGTCATTCCGACACATATCCTAAGATAAGGGAGCGCTACATGCAATCACTACAATACTCCACATGGCATCACATACAATTAAATAATAAAAGCTGTAACTGAAAATCACAAGATTTT
>JANIIA010053852.1:0-11225 GCA_027478495.1 Erythroxylum alaternifolium
ACTTTCATCCATTTGGTTGCAAGTGTACTATATTGAATACAAAAGAAATCTTGGATAAATTTGATTCTAAGGTCTATTCAGGAATTTTTCTAGGATATTCATTATCTTCTAAAGCATATAGGGTTTATAATCTTACTTCTAAATCTGTTGAAAAATCTATTCATGTCAAGTTTGATGATGGTTCTCAACCAGATAGAAGTAATGATACTGATAATGAAACCCTAAGAGTGCCCTTAGTTGATAATGAAGGTGTGTCACCATTAGATGTTTCTTTAGAGAAAATAGAAGATGTTCCTAGAAGTTTTAGTTTGAAAAGGGACTGGAGATATAAATCTTCTCACCCAAAAGATCTAATTATAGGAGAAACCTTAGATGGAGTGAGAATTAGGTCTAAATTCAGAAGAGAAGCAAATATAGCTTTATTTTTGAAATAGAGCCTAAGAAAATTGATGAAGCTCTTCAGGATAAAGCTTGGATTTTAGCCATGTAAGAAGAGCTGAACCAATTTACTAGATGTAAAATTTGGTCTTTAGTTCCCAGTCCTTCTAAAAAGTCTATTATAGGAACTAGATGGGTTTTTAAGAATAAACTAGAGGAGTTAGGCAGAGTAAGTCGTAACAAAGCTAGGTTAGTAGCTCAAGGCTATAATCAGCAAGAAGAAATAGACTATAATGAAACTTATGCTCCTGTAGCTAGGTTAGAAGCTATTAGGATATTGCTTGCATATGCTGTCTGTCATGACCTAAAGTTGTTTCAAATGGACATGAAAAGTACCTTTTTGAATGGTTTTATAGATGAAGATGTTTATGTAAAGCAACCTCCTAATTTTGAAGATCTTAAGAAGCCAGACTATGTCTATAGACTTCACAAAGCTTTATATGGCTTGAAACAAGCTCCTCGAGCTTAGTATGATCGTTTAAGTTCCTTTTTGATTAAAAATGGCTTTAGTAGAGGAAATGTAGATAAGACCTTGTTTAGAAAATGCATTGAGAATGATTTCATTATAGTACAAATATATGTTGATGATATTATTTTTGGTGCAACATCTAAAAAGCTATGTTCTAGTTTTGAAAAACTGATGAAAAGCGAATTTGAAATGAGCATGATGGGTGAATTAAAATTCTTTTTTAGTTTACAAGTTATGCAAATTGAAGAAAAGATTTTTATTCATCAATAGGAGTATATTAAAGAACTGTTGGTTAAATATGGTATGGATAAAGTAAAACCGATGTCAACTCCTATGCAACCTTCAAACCCTTTATTTAAGGATGAAGCAGTTAAGAAGGTTGATCAAACCATTTTTAGAGGAATTATTAGTTCTTTACTTTACCTTACAGTAAGCTGACCTGATATTCTGTTTAGTGTTTGTTTGTGTGTGCTAGATTTCAAGTAGATCCTAGAGAATCTCATTATATTGTTGCTAAAAGAATTTTGAGATATCTATCAGGTTCTACTATTCTTTACTTAATGTATGAGAAAGGTAAAGATTTTAGGTTAATTGGCTACTGTGATGCTGATTATACTGGAGATAGGATTAATAGGAAGAGTACAAGTGGAGGCTGTCACTTTCTTGGCCATAATCTAGTTTCATGGTCTAGTAAGAGGCAAAGCGCAATTGCTTTATCTACTGCAGAAGCTGAATACATGTCAGCTGTAAGTTGTTGCTCACAGCCGTTATGGATTAAATATCAGTTAGAAGATTATTCAATACAAGACAAACCAATCCCAATCTTCTGTGACAACAAAAGTGCTATCAACCTATTGAATAATCCAATACAACACTCAAGGGTAAAACATATCGAAGTTAGGCATCATTTTCTGCAAGACTATGTACAAAGGGGAATTATTAGTCTACAGTTTGTTGAGATGAATCATCAATGGGAAGATATATTCACTAAGCCCTTCAATGAAGAAAGATTCAAAGAAATTAAATGAAACTTGAATATGGTAGTATTGAGTGATCAATCATCTAACACGTCATAACTCAGATGATTTTACAGAAGGAAAATAAAAAGTTGTAAGTCTTCTAGAGCACAATAACTGTAAGTTACAGATGGTAACTTTTGTGAAGGTAGTATAAAGAGAAATCTTCTCAAAAGGTTTAGAACATCACCGACTTTAGAATACTCTTGAAATCCTCTGAAATCGACTCTTGTAGAAGCTCTCAAACAAAAACTATTCATTGCTCTATTCTTGAGATCAAGCCCTTTCGTTTACATTCTCATCTTCAGAGACAAATCTCATTACTTTGAAAAGTTTCTACTGTCTAAACATCATAATGAAGTAAGCTATGATTTATGAAAGACTCGTTGATTTCGACACCTTGAAGAAGAATCAGATGAATATTGAATCAGAAGTCGATACAGCGGGATGGAAAATTTTCTTTTAGGGTCGTGAAACAGTCCATCTGAATGAAGTTTATGAGTTTTGGAAGAATATAAAAGTAGTAAATGATATTGTAGTATCAATGGTGGATAGATTGTCGGTTATTATGACATTAAAGCTAATCAAGAAGGTCAGCAGATGTCCATGTGTTGGAGCAGAGGTGTCTCAGAACACTAGATGGATGTCTGAAAGCCTTGTAGAGAAGGCACATGTCAATCGACAACTATATGGATGTAGTGAACCAAAGGATAAGAAGGCGTCAAATCTTATTCCGAAGGCTAAGGTTTTACATACGATACTTTTTTACTGTATTCTACCAAGAACAGGATCGAAGAACGTTGTGACAAACATAGATGAACAATGCATGTTCTATCTACTCAATCATTAAGCCATAAATCTTCCACACCTGATTTTAGGGTATATGATGAAGAAAAAGAGGGATTCCAATGCCTTACTGTATGGCTTGATGTTAACAAGAATCTTTAGAGATTATAGAATTCTTCTTGACAGAGGAAACATGGTGAAGATGAATATCAAAAGCATTATTAATGCGTCGACTATATGTAGAATGGGATTGAAAATTCAAGAAAAGGAAGAGACAACTTCTATGGAGAAAGCAAGGACTGAGGGGGAGCGTACTGTCAGACATAGTGTAAGTGGAAATGTTACTCCCACAGAGAGGAAGAAACCTCAATCCTCAGGAAGAATGGCTATAGAAGAAAAGACGAATAAATCGTCTGAGGTAGCAGTTAAAGATAAGACGATTTTACAAAAAGAAGAAAGCCAGGTGCATCTATCTGAAAAACAAGTGTCGTTGAAAAGAAAAAGAGAGACACTTGATGTTGAGCAAGTTAAAAAATCGAGAAGATCACCAAAGTTACTAACTCTCTAACAACAAGAACAGAAGAGAAGGAAAGGATTGATTCCTAGTGAAGATTCTGAGAAGGTAGGAAAAGCACCTTAGGTTACTAGGTCTTTGGACTCAATTTTGAAACAACAACAGCCAAAGTCAACAAAAGAGACAGAAATAAAGAGGAAGTTGGAGTTTGAAAAGAAGACACCCCAACCACAACCACCTTCTAGACTGGTCGCAGAAAATAAGAAGTTGAAGACCAGTCAGAAAGAGATTATTCAACTGGTAGCCAACAAAAAGAAAAATCAGTTGAACAAAGAGTGGTATCTCATAGTCTTATCAAGAAAGAGGACTTGAAAATGAAGGTGATAGAAGAAATTGTACCTGTTAGAAGCAGAAGCTCAATCATAATAAGATAACCTGTGAAAAGGCTAATCAAGGTACATGTTGAACCTATCTTGTTCAATAATCGGTCTATACATCTTCTTAACCACGAAAAAGGGAGATTATATGGGATTTTGAAAGATGAAAAATCATAACCATATCTATTGAAGATGACAAAGGATCGATATACTATCTACCTAGCTACAGGTAGAACATTGATCAAGATTGTACCTAATGTGCAACCTAGAGCTTTAAATATTGTACGCAATGTAGAAAAAGGGAAACAAAAGATGTACCCTGATGAAAAAACATGTGACCTTATAGATGATGAAATACAAGAAGCTGTGAGAAGCATAGATGAGGCATGCAATGTAGAGCAACCAAGAGGCATCTATGTTTCACACCATATTTCGAAAGCATCAGGAAGTCACTGTGGACGCTTCATCATATATGCAACTTCTTAGATAGTTGGAAGAGTGACCAAAGGAAAGTTCAGAACTATCATGGTCGAAGGTATCAGTTTTAACTTAGAAACTCTTGTGAACCTGATCATGCACCTTAGACCTTTGAGTTCTATCTCTTCAATCAAAGATGTCCTTCACCTTTTTAGCAAACCAATACCAAAACTACCAAAACCTGATGACCTTGATCTTCCTAAAGGAAAACAATTGTTCAAACCTCCTGTTTTGAAAATCATTGAATTAGATGTTTTACCTTCAAAAACACATGTTGAAACAAACTTCTATCCATCATGTGCATCTCAACAAGTTCCTACAATTGCTGTGGAAGAAGTTAGTCACTCTCAGCAGTGGAGTAAGGAAGCTTTAGTGAAGGAGATTGAAGAAATTCATACTAAGGTTGATGATTTGGGTGATTCACTTGGTGAGCTGCATGAGGAAGTAGCTTATCTTCGAGTGACAGTAGAAGAAAACCTCAAGATGATCAAAACTGACATGCAACGTATGTATTCTGAAATCACGCAGCATCTGAAAAAACCTTTTTGATTAATAACAAATAGGGGGAGAAGAACAGAAGAAAGGGGGAGAAAAGTAAAAGGAAGAAGAAAGAACAAAAGGATAGAGGGAAAAGAGAAAAATAGAAACAAAAGCAAAAGCAGAAGAAAGAAAAGAAGATAGCATATATGTATATTAATGTCTTCTTATTCATTATCTGAATAAAAATAGTTTATTCACTTTTATCTTTCTAAATTATGATTATTTATTATCATCAAAAAGGGGGAGATTGTTAAGTCAGGAGGACTTTACGATGATTAATTTTGATGACAATCAAATAATAATAGTAGAAATAAATGCACTAGTGTGATGAGTGCGTTAAGTGTGTAGAAGAAAACAAGACACAGAAGAAGTAGAAGATACAAAAGAAGCGCAAAGACATAGAAGAAGTAAAAGATACAAAAGAAGCGTAAAGACACAGAAGAAGTAGAAGATACAAAAAAAGTACAAAGACACAGAAGAAATAGAAGATACAAAAGAAGCGCAAAGACACAGAAGGAGTAGAAGATACAGAAGAAGTACAGAAGAAGCAGAAGATACGCGAGTACGTCGAATAGTTAGTTAGTTAGAGTTAGTTAAAGAACTCAACTAAATATCGGTTATCAAGACTCAAGAAGCAGTTATCAAGATTCAAAGAAGTAGTTATCAAGATTCATGAAGCAGTTGGAGACTTAGACTATAAATAATAATCATAGTCGAAGAATAAACAACTTTTTCGAGAAACCTTTAATCCTACAACTTTTGAGCGTTCAAGTGTATACTTAGAAAAAAATTCTGTAGTGCGATACTGGAGAGCAAAACATTACTATAATAATAGCTCGCAATATCCTTCTAGTGAGAGAAAAAAAAGACTAAGAGCTTGGAGAGGCTAAGATAGCTGAAATAATACTTGTTGTAAGAGACCAAAGAGGCTCTAGAAGAAGAAAGAACACTTGTAATTTGTTGAAGTATAGTAAATACTCAGACGAATTCTGGGGACTGGACTTAGCCCACAGTTTGGGGTGAACCAGTATAAAATTGCGGAGTTTATCTTCTATCTCTCAACTCATTCTATTTTGTTCTTAAACAAGTATATAGAAGTTATTTGCGATTTAACTCATAACAATTTTCATATAACGTTTGTGATGTTCTTTTAACAAGTTAGAGAAGTTATTATTAGAAATATTAAAGATTTTCTATTCACGAAAAGAATACACAATTCAACCCCCCTTCTTGTGTATATCATATATTGTACGTAATTTCTGTATTAACTTGTGATTTACTTCACATCATAGAAAGGTAGTTATCCCAACTTCCTGGGAATTCTAACACACAACTGCGAAGCATATCTTCCAATATCTAAATAACCCATTTAGATTGTCCATCTGTCTGGGGATGGAAAGCAGTACTAAACTTAACTTGAGTACCTAAAGCCTTTTGCAAACTTTTCCAGAATCTTGAATTAAATTAAGGATCACGGTCAAAAATAATAGATAACGGTACTCCATATAGTCTCACTATCTTAATCACATATAGATCTACAAGCTTGTCTATAGAGTAGTCAGGATGAATAGGTAGAAAGTGAGCAACCTTGGTGAACTTATCCACAATCACCTATATAGCATCAGGCTTCTTCTGAGTAAGAAGAAGTCTAGTGACAAAGTCCATAGTAATGTTATCTGATTTCCATTAAGGAATAGATACATAATCCATAACATCTTGTTTGATACCTGACCATCAGTAATGCTTCTTCAGATCTTTATACATCTTGTTTCCACCAGGATGCATAGTAAAGACTGTATTATAAGCCTCAAACAATAACTTTTTCTTCATTTCAACATTAACTGACACACATAACCGATCTTTATAATGTAATTCACCATCTCCTTCATAGAAAAATCAGACTATTTACCATCCTGAGTAGCCAAGATAAGTTGTTGTAACTTATCATCAACTCTCTGAGCATCATAAATCTCTTGTCTTAAAGTAGGCCTTGCTTTCAACTGAGCTATTAAAGCTCCATTAGATACAAGTTCCCATTCACTCTGCTTCATTGATAACACTGTAATGGTCTTCCAACTCAAGGCATCAGCCACAAAATTAGCCTAGCCCAGATGGTAATCCATAATACAATCATAGTCTTTAAACAGTTCCAACCAATGCCGTTGTCTCAGATTGAGTTCTTTCCAAGTAAGCAAATAC
Organism: Erythroxylum alaternifolium; assembly: GCA_027478495.1. Classification (NCBI taxonomy): domain Eukaryota; kingdom Viridiplantae; phylum Streptophyta; class Magnoliopsida; order Malpighiales; family Erythroxylaceae; genus Erythroxylum; species Erythroxylum alaternifolium. Next base: position 6,817 of record JANIIA010053852.1, read on the forward strand.
TTCAGACTCTTATGATATGTGAAAATTCTACACCTTTCACCATATAAGTAGTGCCGCTAAATTTTTAAGGTAAACATTACTTCTGTAAGCTCCAAATCATATGTAGGGTAATTTTGTTCATGTGATTTTAGTTGCCTAGAGGCGTAAGTAACTACCTTTCCATCCTGCATCAAAACACAACCTAAACCATTTCTAAATGCAACACTAAACAAAACATACTCCTTATTAAAAATAGGTTGAACTAATAAAGGAGCTTCAATAAGCATACGTTTCAGTTGATCAAAGCTATTATGACATCTTTCAGACCATTCATACTTCACTCCTTTCTGTAACAGTTTAGTTAAAGGGGATGCTATCATTGAGAACCCCTTCAAAAATCGACGATAATAACTAGGTAAACCTAGAAAACTTCTCACTTCTGTTACATTTTATGGTGGCTTTCAGTTAACAATTGCTTCTATCTTAATAGGATCAACTCTAATCCCTTGAGAAGAGACAACATATACTAGAAAAGATACCTCTTGAAGCTAAAAATCACACTTGCTTAGCTTAACATACAACTGTTTTTCCTGCAGGGTCTTTAACATAATTCCGAGATGCTCAGGATGGTCATGTTCATTCTTATAATAGAACAAGATATCATCTATAAATACCATAGTAAACTGGTCCAACTAAGGCCTGAATACTCTATTCACCAAATCTATTTATCCCACGCGAGAATTAATTAACTCGAATGGCATTACCAAGAATTCATAATGTCTGTAAGAGGTCCTAATTGTAGTCTTCGGCACATCTACATCCTTTACTCGAAGTTGATAATACCCTGATCGTAGATCTATCTTTGAAAACACTCCTGCATCATTCAATTGATCAAACAGATCTTTAATCCTTGGCTATAAATACTTGTTCTTCACTATGACTCTATTCAATTGCCTGTAATAGATGCACATTCGTAGTGTATCATCCTTCTTCTTAACAAATAAGACTGGTGCTCTCCATGGTGACACACTGGGTCAAATGAACCCCTTATCTAGTAGCTCTTACAACTACAGTTTCAACTCCTTCAAATTAGTAGGAACCATTCTGTATGATGCTCTAGATATAGGAGCAGTGCTAGGCACAACTTCAATTGACAAATCCGCTTCCCTTTTAGGAGGGAGTCTAGGTAGCTCTTCAGGAAACACATCTGGAAATTCACTCACCACTGGAATCTCTTGCAATTTACCAACCTCCTTCTTAGAGTCAAACACAAAAGCTAAATAAGCTTCACGTCTCTTCCTGAGGAGCTTTCAGGCTCACATAGCGGATACCACATTAGTTTAAGAACTAGTGCAGATGTCATGCTATACTATTTCAGGCTGATTAGGCTTCCTAAACATAATTGGCTTAGCATTACAATTAACTAATGCCTGATGCTTAGACAACCAATCCATACCCAGAACCAAATAAAATTCACGAAATGCCAATTCAATTAAATTCGTAACATACTTATTTCCTTGGATCATAACAGGATAGTTTGTATAAACCTGATTAACAATCACACTACTAACAGAGGACTAGTTACATGAATATCATACTCTAACTTATCTACAGGCATCACTTTATCTGAAATTCCTCCAACACAGATATAAGAATTAGTAGATCCAGGATCAATCAAAGCATACATTTTAGAGTCAAGGAGAGAAACAGTACTCACAATGACTTCTTCGATCTGGAACAGAAGGCATATTAGGTCGATCAATAATTTCCAAATGAGTACTCAGATTAGGTCTAATCTGACTAGGTCCTCCATAACCTCTACCTTGTCCTCTGTTTCCAGCAGGTGTATGAGAGACCTCCCTACTGGCTTGCGATGTCTGAGATTGTCTTAGAGGGAAATTGGTGATCAGATGCTCAGTACTGCCACATCGAAAACATGCACCCATAGCCCTCCAATAAATACCCTAATGATATATAGAGCAATGAGAGCACTCCGGGGCACCAGAACCTCGGCCCCCAGAGGAACCCCTACCAGTAGCAGTCGATGAGGGAAAATTTTGTAGCCTTCCCTGAGCCACAGATCTTTGAGTAAATTCTGGTGCAGAGGAAGCACCTTCCTGACTTCGCTTGCCTGAGGGCTGACCTCCTCTAGCAAAGCCCCTTCGTTGACTCCTTTCTCTCCTAACTATCTCTTACCTTTCTATTTTCATAACAGCTTACACTAACTGATGGTAATTCACTTGTTGCAAAAGGGTAAATATCGCTAGATGCTCCTTAACGGAATCATTCAAACCATCCTTGAATTGATGACACCGAAACTCCTCAATAAGTATCAGTTCAGGGGCATACTTGCTGAGTCGATTGAATTCTTGGTCTTACTCAGTAACTGGCAAGTTCCTTTATCTAAGGTTCAAAAATTACTTCTGCTTCTTCTTCCTGTACACCTCTGTAACATACTTAGCGTTGAACTCTTGGGTTAAAAAATCCCAAGTCAGAGGCACCGATAGCTAAGGATTTCTCAAAACAAACTTCTACCACTTGTAGGCTGCTCCCTGAAAAAGAGAGACAGCACAGTGCATCATCTGATCGACGGACAACTGATTTCATCTAATACCCTCATCACTTTCTCTATCCAAAATTTAGCTCTTTCAGATTCCTCTAAAGATGTCCCAGTAAATTCCTCAACTCCATACTTCCGTAGCTAATCAATCGAAGCCTTGAGTGCAGTCATGCGATGTAGTAATGTCATCATATCCTAAGATAACTTAACTAAAGCCTCTCCTTGAGCTGGAGGAGGAGGTGACACCTCAACTTCACCTCGATTAACCCCAAAGGGTTTTAGATATCGATGGATGATATCTTTCTGGTTGATTACACTCAGCAACCTCGTCAATGACTTCTTGAGATCTTTCCATCTTTAATTCTATAATCAAAACATAGGACAAACCACATTAGGCCAAAACATAACTTTTACACTCAAGTATAAGCAGTAGTTAAACACTGGTTAAACCAAAATCGTCTAAACCATACTCTGATACCAAAAGATGTAACACCCACATACCCCCTAGAAGAATATATGGATGCCACACAAAACAGTACAAACAAACCAAAGCATTTGAAATCTTCCTTAAGAAAAACCAAATTTGGCAAATATACATTATATTGTATACAAAATGGATTACAAACAAAATACATTATACACATTGAACTTATCATAAGCATGTCTTAAAACCCAATCCATCCTGTATTATAGTTATTACAAACCTTCCAACACATTCAAACTGTTTCAATTGTCAGAAACTACTCAAAAATAAATTCAAATATACATTTTGTCAAAACAAAACTCAATCTTCTTTGGCCACTGCGGTTGTCCTTATTCCTTTCTATCTGAACCTACACGGGGCAAATCCACCGTGCTACACTAGATTAGTGAGGAAAACTAAACATGATATATAATAGTAACTGACCCTAATAGTCATATGATAATGACATATACAAATCATATCACATAAAAAAGTGCATTCAAAACAATAAATATCTCAGAACAAAATATGCCAAAATAGGATATATTGGCTTCAAGCAAGTCTTACAATTATCATAACAGAATATCATGATATCAAAACAGAACTTGTCTATGTCAAAACCGTATCTGAATAAGTCAAAATAGAACATAATTATTTTAGAACATTGCTGAATTATAACCGAATTGTACATGCAACAGAGTGCAAAATAAATTAACTTGCTAAATCCTTTTTACAGAAGTGGGTAATGGAACCAAAATAGGAGACACCTAGGAGAGACTTATGTCTCGACACCAAAGTGTCCTTATCAGGAGACATCAAAGTGTCAATATCAGGAAAGACTTATGTCTTAGACACTGAAGATTCATAATCAAGAGACACCGAAGTGTCGACATCTTAAATGTGTCCAGGAGCAGTTGCAAACCCTTATAGGCATGCCTATTTAGCCACCACTAGGACCTGAAAGCTTTTAAACAATCTATTTCAGATTTCAGAATTTTTATGCAAACCTTATAAATACAAACATGTGCAATTTTGCATTAATATAAATGTTGAGTCATCAAACATTATGCATATGCACACAATTAGCAAGCACTTCCAATACAATCCCAACTATAAAACTCCTCGAAAAACTTATGGTCCGATATTGTCACAATATTATAGCAGAAATTTCTAATTGACAATCATTCATATCTAATTCATAACACATAAGCCTTAAGAGCTCATTCATTCATAATCACTCCCAATTCAACATTATGCTCATCATTAATAAACCATATATCTTTTATATTATCAACTCCATTTATAAACCATAACTTAAAACCTTTTACTTCATTAATCTAACATCACCTAGGTTCATTATTAATCTCACTTAAGTCTAATAAAACCATTGTTAAAGTCCTAACCGTA
>JANIIA010053862.1:0-11225 GCA_027478495.1 Erythroxylum alaternifolium
GCATGAAGGAAATCATGATGAGATCATGATAATGAGATTCCTATTATGTGCAATTATGTTAGTATCTAAATAATCCCTAGTGATAGGATTAATAAGATAGGATATTATTAATCCAGATAGACTAGCACATATTATACTCCTTAAGTTGATCAAGCAGTGGATCTCACAAACTGTAAGCATGAGTTGTTTAGAGTTAATATATTATACTCCTTAAGTTGATCAAGCAGTGGATCTCACAAATTGTAAGCAGGAGTTGTTTAGAGTTAATATGTGGATGCCTACTAAGAGTAATAAGTACATCGGATGACCCACTATGAGATTATCATATGGTTGATCTATCAAATGTCAATGATTAATCTCATCATAGCAATGGTGAAAATATCATTAGACTCAAGGTACTAAAGGATATCTTGGATACGAATCCTGTACTTTGGCATCATTCCTTGTTACCTCAAGACGAGGTCTCTCTTAAGGTGGTGATTAGGTACAACTATTTGTATTCGAAGGTAATTGGGTAGCCAATAAAGGATTCACTACTCCTAATAAAAGGAGATGATACTCACAGCCTCTTTTAGGGGTCATTACTCAGGAGTCTCTGGTCAGAGCAATTATGTGTCATGAAGAGAGTCTTCAATGACACATAAAAGTAATAAGATCCCAGGACAAGAACTAACATCACTTGGACTAGATGTGACGTAGTCAGTCTAGTGGGAGTTGACACGTAGATCGTACTCTGAACTAAGTGGGGTATAGTATGGTGAAAGGACAAATTACACAGTAATTGTCTATGGAAAGGCTCATAAGTTGGATAATTAACTATCGAAGAGTTCGTGTGTTAATCCACTTATATTCTGGCAAATTGGCATCATGAAATCCTTTATGATTTGATTGAATTAAGAGTTAATCATGTGCCTAAAATAACTGGGAACTTAAGGGTCACAAGCATAAAAGACAGGATGAAAAACATAGTGTGTATGTTGTTTTTAAAGTCACGATCGTGGCTAAAGGCGAGTTAGGCCAAGATCGTGGCCATCAAAGCCATGATCATGGAAGAAGCCATGAAATGACATATAAGTGAGTTCTTCACTTATGTGCAAAAGCTTCTTCCACTTCTAATACACTCAAGTGATAGAAAAATGGTTCTAGAAGAGTTCTTAAGTTATTTTTGTGCAAATTTATTTAATTTTGTTACAAATCAACATGCAAGCAAGATAACCTTGATCTATCTCACATTTGAACTTCTACTTGAATTCATCAAGTTTGGTGTTGTAAAACCCTTACATATTTTTCATCTTCCTTCTTTGCATGTTCTTTGGTGATCAAGGAAGGGTTTGGTGTTTGCAACAACCCAAACAAGGAGAAGAAACAAGAAAGGAGAAGAAACAAAGGCAAAAATGTTTTTACATTTCATGTTCTCTTATACATATCTATGCATGCATGTAAGATTCTGTGTTTTTCGGGTTGTCATGGTGTCGGAATCTTGATTTCGACACTTCCGCTACGTATACATGCATGTGATGCATGCAACCATGGCTAACCTAACATATGATAGGTGAAGATATAAGAGGTTTTAGTTGTTTATTATGGGTTTATCAAGAAAAAGGGTTTGGCTCAAAAGGTTTAACAAAGGATATTGAATTGGGTTGCTTTTTAAGCTAAAGGTTTAAAACAAAGATGACCTTTATCATTTTTTTGCACATATGTATAGATGTGATCTTAAGTCGGTTCCAAGCAAGTTCTAAAGAAAACTTCACCTTAGAAGATAATCACACATCACGGAAATACAGATTGATATAGATGTTTCAATCTTTAAGGCCCAAAAACTCACAAGTTAATGATGTTCACCATAATTATACACAATGTTTAAGCATATGATTGCCAAACCTTGACTAAGTGTATAAACTTATATTTCTTAACTAAGTGACAACTATTGTTCTAAAAATAAATTTAACTCAAGTTATGCGCACTACTTAAGTCATTAAAAATGGAAGTCTAGAAATCTTCAAAGTTGACTAATCAATTGCAAACAAGTCAATAAGCATTAAAAATTTTCAACAAAGATTCCTAACTAGTAGTTATATGGAATGTACCCCACCCCCACACCTAATCTTTACATTGTCCCTAATGTAATGATATAAAATAAAAGAAGAAAAAATAGAAAAGAAGGCTTCTTTATGAGTTGAGCGCCGAAATCATGAGGTTGATGGGTAAGGAAGTTGGAATCCCTTATGTGCCCAATATGCTATCAAAATTTTCTCCATTCAGTGCATCTGGTGTGCAAGTCGAGTTAAACAAGTGTCCAAATTGGCTTGGGGAGGTTGGTTACTACTCGGCGTATTAGAGACAACCTGACTCTTTGTAGTTGGACATAGGTTAGAAGGGACAGTTGGACTCAGATTAATGAAGGATATCCTCCTATGACTCATGTCAACGATTCCCATCTTGCACAAACATTCCATATCCAAAGGTTCTATGGCACAAGCCACATTGACATAGGAATATTAATGGTTTGGATTTTTTTAAACACGGATTGAAATTGTGTCAGAAATCAAAAACCCAAATTAACAAGAATTTGTGTCTCTATACACCACAAAAAATAAAATTCAGCCTTAGAAAGTGTACCTGTAGAATCCCAATGATAGCTGTCATTTGCATTGTGTTTTAGGGTTTAATTTGTTACGTATTTAGTATGAATTTGAGTGTTGAGTGTGTATTTAGCTTTTAATTGCATTAGTTTGTGTGTTTAAATGTTTTTATGGGTTATTATGAGTCTTTGAGCTTAATTGTTATATTTTTGAGGTACCTTGATGTGTTTGCTAGTATTTCAAGGTAAACAGTGAAGAACAGTGAAGTTGCGAGGTGTTTTCGAGCTAAAGACATAGCTCACGATCGTGGCCTGGAGGGATGAGCCATAGCAGTCAGGCCATGATCGTGCATATGGAGGCACGATCGTGACAGAGAGCTTCCATTCAGGCCATGATTGTGCACATTGAGCCACGATGGAGACAGAAGGTTTAAGCGCTGGCCACGATCGTGGCCTGCTTCGAGGTGAAGCAAAAACTCAAATTTCGCAAGATTTTTCTGACCATTTCGACCCTGAATTTAACCTAAAGCGTTCAAAGTATAAATACATCATTATGAGATAGATGAAGCAGTCTTGGAGAGTCTGAAAAGAGAGCATTCATGTCAGCCATATTTCAAAAAAACCTAGATAGTTATCGAGAGATTGAGGAAGGAGACAAAGGAAGAGAAACACGGAGAAGAAGTTTGACACAATTTACTTCCTAGAATAGGTGGTTTCCCACTGTTGTTGCCTCTACAATTCCATTCCCGATGTATTTTCTGGTTATTTCAATTTTATTTATGTATAGAATTGAAATAGGTATTGAGAATAGGTTGTGTTAAATGTTGAGTTTTTGTTTATACTCACCTTGTGATTTTGATTTTTGAGATTAATAAAGTTTGATTGATTGTGTTTTTTATTGATTTAATTGTGATTTAATTATGCTCTTAGTAACTTGGCAATAAACTGAGAGGGTGAGTTAAGTGAAAATATTCAAATTGGGCTAATGAGAGTTAGGTGATTTGATAGGTAGAGAATTGAATTAAACCGATGAGATGGAGCATAAGTTCCCAGTAGGTTATTAGATAATTTAGAACTAATTTAGGTTTTGGGTCAATTGTGAGTCGAGAGATCACAATTCTATAATTTAAATTAGGGATTATTAATTAGGGTTAAGAATTATAACTCGAGAGAAAGTAATTCACCCTAAGACCATCTAGACTCATTAATTTGATAATTACACAATTGATTAGGTTTTCATTAATATTGGATTAAAAACCCTCTTTCTCTCATTTGATAGTTTCTAGGTTAGTTTGGGATTGGTTTGTGTGACTTGTTATCTTATTTAGATTTCTGCAACTCAAATCTTGAAATTAATTGTTTGATTGGTTTAGTTTTTGCATTAGTTTTTTATTTTGAATTATTGTAGTTAGTACAACCTTAGATTTTAGGACTAGACTTCCCTCCTCTTGGGATTGATACGTTAGGTACTACACGAATGACCCGTGCGCTTGCAAAAATTACCAAGGTTATAAATATTAAAACTTAGCGTATGTATCCTTGCGATCACCCAACGCCCTGAAAAATTGTACGCTAAAAGTTGATGTATGAATTTGAAAATAAGATTTTTTTAAATATGAGTTCTTAGATGCACTGGCATTATATGGTTGAGGGTCGATAGACCATTGAGTCCACAATTCAGATGCATGAAAATCACTATGATAGTCACAGCTGGAACTTACAAATGGTTCAATTTTAACATCATCAGCTGATATAAAACCCATAGCCACGTTAAATTTAGCAACAAATAACGCAAATTCTTTACCCATAAGTCTAAATTCCACAATTCCTTTAGTAAACAAGTTAAATTCTTAATGAAAATTATATTGAAATGTATTATAAAATTCTCTTGTTAATTCAACATATGCAAGATAGTCAATTTTAATAAACACATTCCAACAAATTTGTCCAACCAATTGCTTAAAAGAGTTACGAATTTGTAAAGCTTCAAGAGTTTCAGTTAGAACATACTTACAGGGTAGATTTTTCGTTGGCTTAGTTATTGAAATCTTTAGTTGTCCTCAAGCAGTTGAAAAAAAGTGAAAGCTCTACTTTGTGAGTTCTATTCGCTTATGTGTTCGACTTGCTTATCTTTTTGAGTGCGATTCCTAGTTGTAGGGCCTAGTTTTGGTTCGGGCATCAAAGCAATTGATAGAGTCGGTGATAGTTACAATTTGTATGGTGTTTTGGGAGTAGATTTGATAATTATTTTAATGTCAATTCAAGTCTTTAGTATGCATTTAGAGTTTAATTAGGCTGATTTTTGTGTTTAAGTGTTTTTATAGGTTTGTTTGAATCTTTGAGCTTAAATTTTATATTTTTAAGGCACCTTAATGTGTTTGCTAGTGTTGTAGGGTAAACAGGGAAGAATGGAAAGAGTTAAAGAGTTTTCAGGCTAAAAAGCATAGGCCACATCGTGCACACAGGCCATGATCGTGACAGAAGAGGAAGAACCAGAAGCAGCCAGGCCATGATCGTACACACAGGCCACGATCGCGACAGAAGTGGAAGAACTAGAAGCAGCCAGGCCACGATCGTGACAGAGAGCGTCAAGTCAGGCCATGATCGTGCACTTCAGGCCACGATCGTGACAGAAAGGAAAAAGTGCCAGCAACAATTATGGCAGGTAGGGCCACGATCGAGCACTGCATCGGGCTAATAGAAAAACTTAAGTTTCAGACGAATTTTTAGACTGCGTCAACCCCTGACTTTGACTTAGAGCCTTGAAGATATAAATAGAATATGATGTGACAGATGAGAAGAGAGAGTAAAGAGCTGCAAAAGAGAGACTCTGCCAAAAATCCAAGTAAAAACCTAGTTAGAGATCAATCGATCGAGGAAGGAGAAGAAGGAAGAGAGGCACGGAGACTCTCCTAAAACAGGTGGTTTCTCGCAGTCGCGCCTCCGAGCTCCATTCCGAAAGAATATTCTAATTGTTATTTCAATTTCATTGATGTATGGGATTTTGGAGATTGATTAGAAATATTTTTCATAGAGTGTTGATGTTTGTCTAAACTCACCTTCGGTTATTTTATTCTTGAGATTAATAAAATTGTTTTGATTGTGTTTTATTTCAATTTATTGTGATTTAATTTGTTTCTTCATAACTAGGAAATAAATTGAGAGGTGAGCCGGTGAAAATCATAGATTTAGGTTAACGAGAGTTAGGTAAATCGATAGGTAGAGAATTGAATCAAATTGGTCGAGTCTAGTAACGAGAGATTGAGCATAGATTTCCAGTAGGTATTTAATAGATAGTGTTAGAACTAATTTAGGTTTTGGACAAATTGCAGATTGAGAGATCACAATTTCCATAATTTGAATTAGGGAATATCAATTAGGGTTAAGAATTATAACTCGAGAGAGAGTAATTCACCCTAAGACTGTCTAGGCCCATTAAATCAAAAAATTCATCATTGGATAAATTTCCTTTAATTTCGAATAAATTCCTCCTTTCTCTCAATTGGCCACTTCTAGGTTGAAGTTCAAGTTATTTGTGTGAGTTGCTTCTGTTTGTTCTTTTGGTGATTTAAATTCTCATATTTGATTCTTGATTAATTTTAATTACTGCAATAGTTGTTTAATTAGGTTTTGCAAACTTAGCTGCTGTTAGATTTAGGACTAGTTATCTTCCTCGTCGGATCGACACCTTAGGTACTACGCAAACGACCTGTGCGCTTACGGTAATTACCAAGGTTAAAAATATTGAAACTTAGAGTGTGTGACCTTGAGTGAATAGTTATGTTAGTGTGTTAGGTTGCATCTTGTGAATTGTGTAAATATATCAATGGCTTAGATGTATTGAAATTGATCTAATTTTGAACAAAATCTATTATGTTGTAAAGAGTCATTAGCTCATGAAATTAGTGATATGGGTCCTTCGGCTAAAATATGCAAGTTAATTAGGATTTAGTGTTAGTTTATCACCCTATAAGTTGTCACATTCATTCATAATTTTAAGTATTTCAACTAAGAGGCTTAGCTAGTATTTTTTCATGAAAACGAGTAGCAAAAGCAACAAAGTAGGCAATAAAAAAAAGTGTGTTGGTAAATTTTAAATAAATAACTATTCTGCTAGCCTTCAGGTTATAAATAGAGCTAGTAGCTAGTTAAGAACGTGATGTAGCTGAGTAACCATATCGACACACATCACAAATGTGTGCCTTTGCGTCAAAAGACTATAATGACATTCCAACCAAGCAACTTAATAAAAACATGACTTAATCGAGTAACTGGATTAACATTCATCACCAATGTTTATCACTGTGTAAAAACACCAGGTCTATTTCCATAAAAGTAATTAAAAAATGTTTCTAATAAAACCTACCAAATTTATAAGTAGCTTAACTTTTCATGAAAACGTACTTAGGATTGGTTACAAAGTTTGATTGACCGAATTATTATTAATGTGTGTGTACAACTGAAAGGGGTTAATAAACTTGACATTTGATGTTTTGATTGATATGTATATTTAGTTTAGAGCCCTTAGACACAGATTTTACATGTTTATGATTTAGAACAACTTGAATAATTGTGTTTAAAGTTAAATTTATTTCATAAAGTTAAAGCCATTGTCTCATTGTTGTATTATGTGCTTCGTGATTTTGTGTTGTTTGTTGTTTTGTTTGCTTGAGGACAAGCAAAAGTTTACGAGCGTGGATGTTATATGTGTAAACTGCATCGTATTTTAGGGCAAAGTTTGATATGTCTTTAGCCGTTAATTCAATCACTTGGTATGTGTTTAGGTTAAAATTGTGTTAGTTTGTGATTTATTTATGTTTTAAGTGTTTTATGGGTTAGTATAAGTCTTTAAGCTTAAATATTATGTTTTTGAGGTACCTTGATGTGTTTGCTACTATTTTAGGGTCAATATCAAAGAGATGAGGAGTTTCAGAGGGAATTCAGGCCACAACACAGGGCCATGAATGTGGCAAGTAGGCCACGATCGTAACACAAGCTCTAGGTTGGCTCACAATCGTGGACAGAAGCGTAAGGAATAGCCCATGATCGTGGCCTGCATGCCACGATTGTGACAGAAGGCTCGGATATAAGCCACGATCTTAGCCTACAGGGCCACAGTTATGGCTTGGGTTTGGCAGTCACGCAGACACTCACAAACTACATGTTTCAAGGAATTTTTTGGATCTTTCAAACCCCTGAAAACCCCAAGATTACCCAAAACATAAAGAAGTATAAAAAGAACAAAAAGAGGCAGAGAAAGAGGAGTATCTACCAGCCACTATTAAAACCCTAAAATGAGAATACCGAGAGAGAGAAAAGAGAAAAAGGAAGACAAAGACGAAGCTAACTCGATGTGCTTCTCGAATTACAAGATTTTTCGACATCGTTGCCTTCCATCGTCTATTTCAAGTTGTATTTCTTTTCATTTCGATTTTATTAATCTATAGAATTGAGATGGATAGTATGATAATAGGATTTCGATTATTGATGATGTTCTAAACTCTCCTTTGAGATTTTATTTTGATTTACTGATAATTTAGTTGATCATGTTATTTGGATGAATGTTGTGATTTAATTACATTCTTACATAATTTGGTAATAAACTAAGAGGGTGAATTGAATAAAAAATGATTAAATTAGATTAATGAGAGTTAGGCAATTTAATAGAAACTATAATAAATTATATTGGTAATTATGCAGAGAGAGATCTCGTGTGATGTTCCAATAGTTTATTAAAGTGCTTTAGATCTAATTAGGTTTTGGATAATTTGTGAATTGAGAGATTGCAAGTTCCATAATCTATTTAGGGTTTATAATTTAGGGTTTACTGGTTATAACTCGAGAGAGGGTAATTAGCCTTAGGATAGTCTAGAACCAACAACCCATTGACACATACGTAACTAGGTTAGCATTAAGGATAAGTAAAATCCCCTTTCTCATAAATTAGTAAATTCCTTAGGTTGATTTCTATTGTGACTACATTTTGACTAATTGTTATTTCTTTCGTGTTTAATTTCTAACTTAAGTGGTTAAATTCAATTCTCTTGATTACTTTCTGTTGCATTGTTAATTTGAATTTCATATATTGTTGGGCCTAGATTTTAGGATTAGATTAGTTCCCTTCCTCATGGGATCAACATCTCTTATACTATAGTCGCAACCTGTGCACTTGCGATATTTGAGGGCTTATAAATTTTAAAGCTTAAATGACATAATCAATACACTAATTTCACACTTTAAACTTAAAATGAACCAAGCATAAAAGTAACAAAAATAAAACAAATAAAGAATATAAAATAAAGAAATAAATAAAAAGACTAAACTACAATTCTTTAGTTTCCTAAGCACCAATTGTTTTCCACTATTAAAGTTTTTTATTTTATAAAACAGTTACCTGGAACCAAGGTGTTAGACCCCGAACTTTTCTTAAAAATTAGAATTGTTAAATGAGAATTTGTTGGCGTTTAGTCATGAGTAAAAATTAGAATTCTTGAATTAGAAATTTATGGAGTTTATTTATAAATTTTTTTAATTACATATGGTTGCATAAATTAAATGGAAGTGTTAGAATTAGGTTAAAGAGTTAAAAGGTATTAAATTAAATGTGGAAGGGTAAGTTTAGAAGATTAGAGTTTGTTCTAGATTAACAAGAGAGGAACAAAATGAATGGTGCATGAGTGAAGTGCTGGGAAAAATAATAATAATAAGAAAGAAAGAGACGTGTTCATAAGGTTAAGAAAGAAAGAAAAGAAGAACCTAGAAGATACTAGAGAAAGAGGAAGATAGTCGTGTAAGGGACAGACATGTTTAAGAGGTTAGGGAAAAATAGAGAGTCGTGTAAAATAAGAAAGAAAGAGAGAAGAAAATATAGGAGGAAGTAGAAGAAGAGAAGAAAAAAACGAACCAGAAAAGAAGAAGAACGAAAGAAAGATAAAGGAGATAAGAAGAGAAAGAAGAATATTCAGCTGAGTTTATAGGTAACCTTTATTTATTCTTCTTGTTTTGATAGAAGAAGGAAGTAAAGAAAATAGGTTATGTGCAAAAATGAAGAGAGAAAGAAGAGAATAGAGATTCTCTCTCTTAGATTTTTATGAACTTTTAACTAGATCTTAGTTCTTCTAGCTTAGATAAACTAAGAGTAGATTAAGTCTAAGATTATTTTTTGATAGTAGAGCTTTAGGGAAGTTTTATTCGTATATGTTATTTGAATGAAAAATATGTTTGTTTAAAGGGAATCAAGAATGTTGAAGACAAGAACAAAAGGAAAGATAAGCTTGAGCTTGGAGTTACAAGTAAATAAGTGCGTAGTATATTTATAGTTATTATGATGATGAGCTAAAATATGTTCTTGTACGTATGCTAAATTGCTTGTCTTGAATCATTTTGAATGTGAGAAAAATGTTTTGTAAATTTGATATTATGTTTACTTTGAAAGATATTGCATTTTATATTGATGAAAAACAGAAAAACTTCAAGAAGCATTAAAATATGAATATGATATGAAATGTGTAAGCATTGGAAATTTGCTTGTGTGGGTAAGAGAGATACCATTCTGTTCGTCACATACACGTTGACCTATAACCTTCTCCCGGCTACCCGCTTGTGACATATAAGCTCCAAAAAATGGACTCATTTCGTTTATGGTGTAAAGTTCAGTTTTTCCATTTTGTTTTATAGGATTCTCTCAAGCCATATTATTGTGTACTTTGTTGTGATTTGCTAAGCATGATTTATAATTGAATACTTTATTTGATGATTGTAAAATATATGATATGGATTATGTGACTGTAATTTAAATTAAGTGTTATGTGAACTGGATTAGTGTATATAAATATGCTTGGTTGTGTATGTGTGTGGCTTATCACCGACGGCTATAAACATATTAGCCACTGAGCTTTGCAGCTTACCCCATCATTTTTCACTTCTCAGGTGTAACACCCCACTCCCGTTGGACCCAAACCCGATATCGACAGTGATATCCGAATCCGTGCCCCGCGAGGGTGGTGTGCCACATCACTTAACAATTTAAAAGTCGGTATAAATTTTTTTTTAAACTATAAACATAAAGAACAAAAATTTGTAACCAAAATATTTCACTTTAATTAATAACCATTTGATACAAGTAATGAAATCAACAGAACTTTTATTAGGCACTTGGGCCCATTCCAAATTACACAAAATACAATCATTTCAGTTTCTCAAAATTAATACAAACTGTAATACTCGATTTCAAATAATACAACATTTTTGCGGAAAATACATCCAGTGACAAATAAAGAAAACCGATGCAGACGCGAACTAATCCCGACCTCTAATCTTGTCTTGCATGCAATAGATATACTCCCGTTGCCTCACAGGGTATTCTTCTGAGTCCTGAAAAATAATTGCAAATTTTTGGTGAGTTTTGCGAACTCAGTGAGGTGACCATCATCGATGGTCCACTCAATTCATGCAACACATTGAGCATAAAGCACAATTTCCCATATATTACACATTTCACAGACATTCCATAATTTTCACATAATCAAAGCATCACATTAATCACATAAGTATAAGGCTTTCAACCTTTCACTCAGTCAATCACATTCAACAAATGCATATAAAATGCTCATGTGACACTTTCCACTTTATTACGGTGTTG
>JANIIA010053931.1:0-11223 GCA_027478495.1 Erythroxylum alaternifolium
TGAACTCTTGAGTGGAATCGAAAGAATGATGTTTTGAGGTTGAAATAAGAAGTATGTGTACTTGATACTTCCTTCTTTCATCACAAAACCGAAAATGAGATGTATCATTTTAGGTTATTGTCTTTTCATATAGCTATCTTAAAACAAATAGGAAAAGTCTCATTTGTTGGCTTCTTTATGATTGATTAAAGAAGGATGTGATGCATTGGATGCACTTCACTTCTTTCTTTGAGGCTTAACCAAAATTGAGAGAGATAATACAAGGGGTTATTGAATTTTTATCTCTCTCTCTCTCCTATCTTGCATGAGATAGCCGAAATTGCATGAGAGGTATCTCATCTTTGGCTTCTTTTTTTAAGGCAAAATATCTTCAAGTTTTCTTCTCCTTTCCCACCAAAGGATCTTGTTAACCAAGTTATCCAAGGAGAACAAGTGGTAGATCGGATTGGTCGAGGATACAATAACGAGAAGAGGATACATCATCTAGGAAAGGATAAATTACTGAGGATAGGATAGCATAGTGAGGAGTTAAAGCTGTAGCAAAGAAGTCGATATAATTCTACCATCTTATTCTTATGTTAAATATTTTCCTTATACCATATCATGTATGGCTTGACATGTTGATTTGGTTATATTGCTTCTGCTAAAATTTGATTTATAAAAAATGTTTTGAAATCGACCATTTTAGCCTAATCTTGCATGCTTAAGTTTTCGATCCAATAATTGGTATCAAAGCCATTTTCTTATACATGATTTTGATTCCTATATGTGATGCATGGGTTAGCAAGTCTTGTATGCTGCATACTTTTATGTGATAGAAATATATATGGTGTATGTTTTTCTCTTTTGGTTGTCTACAGATTATAAAGTTACCTTTTAAGTTTTCTTCATTTGGTTTATAACAAGGAGGGTGTCCTTTCATCGTCATGTTTCCTCTTTGGCTTCATTTTTCTGTTTTCTTTGATTATGTAATGTACAAAATCATGTAATGATGAAGATGAAGAAGTCATAGATTGAAGAAATGAAGAGGTAAAGTTCCAATTTTGATTATAGTGTCTAGGCCAAATTTTAGTTTTGTGTGAAAACCAAAGTGCTGGATATTTGTTTAACAAATTGTTAGTTTTTTGAAAACCAAAGGGCTGGATTTTTGTTTTAACAAATTTTGGTTATATGAAAATTTTTTACCATTGCTATAGCTTCAGTTTTTATGAAAAACAAGGGCAGATTTTTGTTTTCTTTTGGACAAATTTCGGATTTGTAAAAATCAATTTTTTGTTGAAAAAGAAAGGCCATTATATGCTTTTTACCAAATGGGCTGGGTCATGTGAGCGAAGAGTTCGAAGCAGAAGATCCAAGTCTAAGAACATTTTGTTAGTCTTAAAAGCCTTGTAATTGTATTTATGTTTCTAGGATGGACAATCAAAATTGGCTTATTAGTTCATGTGATGAATGGATAAATGAATGCAAATAATATGTGATATTATGTCATTGAATGTCATTTAAAAAATTGCCAACCCTAGGCTTTACCATGCATTCATTATGTATGAGATATATAATGAAATAATATATGATGGATAATAAATTACATCTAAACAAGATGGTATTTATTAAAATTTAAAGCCCAAAAAGATTAAGTCAGAAAGGATGCTCATATGAGAGTCCATGGTCTCCATATGATGGCCCATTTGCATGTGGTGAAGAGTTACTCCCCACCGAAGAGCATGAATCCTATATTTTGCATAGTTTGAGTCTCCTTAAGGATAAGTCCACTTATTGGTAGGGAATGTGACTTTCACCGATGCATGGTTTGCAAGTACCTTTAGTGGATGAATCAAATGGTTACACACTCAACATATTTTATCAATATCCTACCCACCGTAGCTCTGTTGATAAAAGTATGGACCAAATTATGGCGCTTCCCAAAAGTTTAGGCATAAAGATGTTAGGCACCTTCAGTAGGAAAAAACTACCCGTTGGGTACCATAAGTGGGAAATACAACCCTTTGATACACTTTCCGTACACAAAATAGTCCTTTGGCACACCTTTGGTGGGCGAAAGAAACTATTGGGATGGTCACTAGGCACCGTTAGTGGGAAAAACAGCCCGTTGGGTAGCATTGGTGGGAAACATAGCCTATTGGCACACCTTCAGTGGAAAAAACACCATGTTGGCATGGTCGCAAGGCACAACTTTGGAGGGAAACTTAGCCCGTTGGCACAGTTGCTAGGCATTTTCGGTGAAAAAGAGCCTATTGGCACACCTTTGGTGGGAAAACACCACGTTGGCATGGTCGTAATGCACCTTTGGTGGGCTAAATAGACTATTGACATGGTCGCTAGACCCCTTCGATGGGCAAAACAGCTTGTTGGCACAATCGTGAGGCACCTTTGGTGGGGAACACAGGCCATTGGCACACCTTTGGTGGGAAAAGCAACACATTGGCATGGTCATTAGGTGCATTTGATAGGAAAAATAACTTGCTGGCATGTTCTCTAGGGACCTTTGATGGCAAAAATAGCCCGTTGGCGCAGTTTTGGTGGGAATAACACCACGTTGGCATGGTCACAACGCACAACTTTAGTGGCCAACACAGCCCGTTGGCATGGTCGCTAAGCATCTTTGGTGGGCAAAATATTCAGTTGGGCTCAGTGGGAAAAATAACCCATTACCACACCTTCGGTAAGCAAAACAACCCGTTGGCAAAATTTTGGTGGGCAAAACAACCCATGTCGCTAGGCACATCCAGTGGGAAAAACAGGTTGCTGGCACAATATTGGTGGGAAAACACAGCACGTTGGCACAGTTACTAGGCAACTTTGGTGGGAAAAATAACTCATTGGCACTCCTTCGGTGGATAAAATAACAAGTTGGCACGGTCGCTAGGCACCATAGGTGGGCAAAATAGCCCATTGGCACGTTCACCAGGCACCTTCAGTGGGAAAAATAGCCCGTTGGCACACCATCAGTGGGCAACATAGCCCATTGGCACGGTCGTTAGGCATCTTCCGTGGGCAAAACAGTCTATTAGTGCGAACTCTAGGTACCTTCAGTGGGATAAACGGCCAGTTGACACACATTTGTTGGTAAAATAGCCAGTTGACAAGGTCGTTAGGCACCTTTGGCGGGAAAAACTATCCGTTGGGCACCTTTGTTGGGCAAAACAAGCTGTTGGCACTCCTATGGTGGGTAAAACAACCCGTTAGCACTGTCGCTAAGCACCTTTGGTGGGAAAAAACTACCCGTTGGACTGCTTTGGTGGGAAACACAGCTTGCTGGCACACCTTCGATGGACAAAATAGCCTGCTAGCACGGTCTTTAGGCACCTTCGGTGGGAAACACAGCCCATTTCCCACCTTTAGTGGACAAAATAGCCTGTTGGCATGGTCACTAGGCACCTTCGGTGGGAAAAACAACCCGTTGGGCAACATCGGTAGGAAATGTAGCCCGTTGGAACACTTTTGGTGGGAAAAACTACTTGTTCGGCAACATCGGTAGGCACTTTAGATGTGAAAAATAGCCCGTTGGCATGTTCACTAGGCACCTTTAGTGGGAGAAATAGTCTATTGACACACCTTCAGTAGGCAACATAGCCTGTTGAGCACCTTCAGTGGGAAAAATAGCCCTTTGGAACACCTTTGATGGATAAAACAGCCCGTTTGCACGATCGCTAGACACCTTCTGTGGGAAAAAAAACATTTTTGAACGATCTTTAGGCACCTTCGGTAGGTAAAATAGCTCGTTAGCACAGTCGCTAAGTACCTTCGGTGGGCAAAACAATTCATTAGGACCTTTATTGAAAAAAATAGCCTATTGGCATACCTTTGGTCAGCAAAACAACCCGTTGGCACACCTTTGGTAGGAAACACAACCAGTTGGCACACTTAAAGTGGGCAAAATAGCCTGTTGACACATTCCCTAAGCACCTTCGACGGGAAAAACAACACAATGGCATAGTCACTAGGCACCTTCAGTGGACAAAATAGCCCGTTAGCACAGTTGCTAGGCACATTCGGTGGGAAAAACAACCTGTTGAGCAAAATAGCATGTTGACACGGTCGCTAGGGACCTTAAATGGGCCAAATAGCCCATTAGGATGTTCGCTAGGTACCTTTGGAGGGAAAAATAGCCCATTGGCACACCTTCGGTGGGAAAGACATAGCTTATTGGCTCAGTCGCTAGGCATCTTCGATGGGAAAAAAAATCCGTTGGTGTGAACACTAGGCACCTTCGGCAAGATAAATAGCTAGTTGGCACACATTCGGTGGGCAACACAACCTGTTGGGAACCTTTAGTAGGAAAAACAACCCTTTGGAACACCTTTGGTAGACAAAACAACTAGTTGGCACGTTCACTAGGCACCTTTAGTGGGAAAAATAGTCCGTTCGCACACCTTTGGTGGGCAAAATAGCCTATTAGCACGGTTAATACGCACATTTGGTGGAAAAACAACAAGTTGGCATGGTCACTAGGCACCTTCGGTGGGCAAAACAGTTCATTGGGCACCTTTAGTGGAGAAAACGGCCCATTGGCACACCTTTTGTCAACAAAATGGCTTGTTGGCACACCTTCAGTGGGAAACACAGCCAACACACCTTCGGTGGGAAATAAAACCCATTGGCATGCCTCCGGTGGGCAAAATAGCCTGTTGACATGTTCACCAAACACCTTCAGTGGGAAAAACAACATATTTGCATGGTGATAGGCACCTTCAATGGCCAAAGTAACCCGTTAGCACGGTCGCCAAGCACCTTTGGTAGGGAAAAATCCCATTGAGTAAAATAAAATGTTGGCACGGTCATTAGGGACCTTCAATGGGCTAAGTAGCCCATTGGGATGTTCACTAGGCACCTTCGGTGGCAAAATAGCCCATTGGAAAAGTCGCTATGCACCTTCGATGGGAAAAATAGCCTGTTGGCACACCATCAGTGGGCGAAACAACCCATTGGCACACATTTAGGGGGCATAATAGCCTATGGTCATGACTGCTACATACCTTCAGTGGGAAAAAGAGCTCGTTGTCATGATCGTTGAGCACCTTTGGTAGGAAAAACACCCCAGTCGCACCATTGCTAGGCATCTTCAGTGGGCAAAATAAGTCGTTGGTTCAATCACTAGCAGCCTTGGGTGGGATAAACAGCCAATTGGCACCCATTCAATGGGCAAAACGGTTCGTTGGGCACCTTGGAAAAAATAGCCCATTGGTATTCCTTCAATGGGTAAAATAACCCATTGGCACGATTGTTAGGCACCTTCAGCGGGAAAAAACTACCCGTTAGGGATCTTCGGTGGGAAAGACAGCTCGTTGGCACACCTTCCATAGACAAAACAACCCGTTGGCACACCTTCGTTTAATAAGACAGCCCGTTGGCATAGTCAATAGGTATCTTCGGTGGGAAAAACGGTCCGTTGGGCAGCATCGGTAGGAAACACAGCCCACTGGCATACCTTCAGTGGGAAAAACGAAACATTGGCCCGATGGGAAAAATAGCCCATTGGAACACCTTTGATAGGCAAAATAGCCCGTTAGCACATCTTTGGTGAGCAAAATATCCCTTTCACACACCTTTGGTGGGAAAAATGTGCCATTGGCATGGTTGTTAGGCACCTTTGGTGGGAAAAACAACCCGTTGGCACTTCTTCGATGGAAAAAACAACACGTTGGCATGGTTTCTAGGAACTTTTGGTGGGCTAAATAACTCATTGGAACCATCACCCGGCACCTTCAGGGAGTAAAGTAGTCCGTTGGGCAACTTCAGTGGAAAAAAATAGCTCATTGGCACACCTTCTGTCAGCAAAGCAAGCCGCTGACACACCTTCAGTGGGAAACATAGCCTGTTGGCACAGCTTAGATAGGAAACACAACTTATTGGCACACCTACAGTGGGCAAAATAGCCCGTTGGCACATTTACTAGGCATCTTCAATGGGAAAAATAACGAGTTGGCATGGTCGCCAGGCACCTTTGGTGGGCAAAATAACTCGTTGGCAAGGTCGCCAGGCATTTTTATTGGAAAAAACAACCCATTGGACAAAATCGAAAGTTGGTACGGTTGTTAAGGTTAGATGTTTGCTAGGCAATCTTCGGTGGGAAAAATAGCTCATTGGCACACCTTCGGAACGAAGAATACCTTGGTTGCACAGTCGCTAGACATCTTCAGTGGGCTAATTAGCCCGTTGGCACGATCGCTACGCACTTTTGGGCGGGTAAAACAACACGTTGGCATATTCTCTAGGAACCTTCGTTAAGAAAAACATCTCATCGGCACACATTTGGTGGGAACACAACCTATTGGCATGGTCGCTAGGCATCTTTGGTGGGTAAAACAGTCCGTTGGGCACCTTCGATGGGAAAAACAACCTGTTGGCACACCTTCGGTGGGAAAAACATCTTGTTGGCACGTTTGCTAGGGAACTTCGGTGGGAAAAATAGCCCGTTGGTACACCTTTAGTAGGCAAAACAACCCGTTGACAAAGTTAATAGTCACCTTCGATGGGCAAAATAGCCTATTGGCATGTTTGCTAAGCACATTCAGTGGGAAAAGTAGCCCATTGGCATACTTTTGATGGGCAACGCAACCTGTTAGCACGGTCGCTAGGCACCTTCAATGGGAAAAATAGCACATCGGTAAACCTTCAGCTGGTAAAACAACCTATTATCACACCTTCGATGGGTAAAACAATCTCTTAGAACAGTCGCTAGGCACCTTCAGTGGGAAAAAGTGCCCCTTGGGCACCTTAGATTGGAACACATAGTTTGTTGGCACACTTTTCTTATTCAAAATAGCCCGTTTGCACACCTTTAGTGGTCAGAATAACCCATTGGCACAGTCACTAGGCACCTCTGGTGGGAAAAACAATACGTTGGTCAGCATCGGTGGGAAACATTGCCCATTGGCACACCTTCAGTGGGAAAAACACCATATTGGCATGATCGTAACGCACAACATCAAAGGGCAACACAGCTCGTTGGCACAGTTTCTAGGCAACTTCGGTGGGTAAAACAGTCTATTGGCACACCTTCAGTGGGAAAACACCATGTTGGCATGGTCGCAGTGCACCTTCGGTGGGCAAAATAGCCTGTTGGCACATTCACAAGGCATCTTTGATGGGGAACATAATCCATTGGCACACCTTCGGCGGGAAAAATAGCTTATTGGTATGGCCGTTAGGCACCTTCAATGGGACAAATAGCTCGTTGGCACGTTCGCTAGGCATATTTGGCGGCAAAAATTGCCTATTGACATACCTCCGGTGGGAAAAACACCATGTTGGCATGGTCGCAAGGCACAACTTCAGTGGGTAGCACAGCCTGTTGGCACGGTCGCTAAGCATCTTTGGTAGGCAAATCGGTCAGTTGGGCAACTTCGATGGGAAAAATAGCCCGTTGGTACTCCTTCGTTAGGCAAAAATCCCATTGGTACAACTTTGGCAGGCAGAACAACCCATTGGCACTGTTGCTGGGCACCTTCAGTGGGTAAAGCGGGCCATTGGCACACCTTCAGTAGGAAAAATAGGACGTTGACACCGTTGCTAGGCAACTTTGGTGGGAAAAACAACTTGTTGGCACACCTTTGGTGGACAAAATAGCTCGTTGGCACGGTCATTAGGCTCCTTTGATAGGAAAAACAACCTGTTAGGCACACCTTAGGTAAACACATCCTATTGGCACACCTTTGATGGGAAAAATTGCACGTTGGCACGATCGTTAGGCACCTTCGGTATGAAAAACAGCCTATTGGCACACCTTTTGTGGGCAAAACAACCCATTGGTACGGTCGCTAGGTAACTTCAGTGGGAAAAACAACACATTCATATGGTCGTTTGACAAAACAGCATGTTGTTACAGTCATTAGGCACCTTTGATGTGAAAATAGCCCGTTGGCATTTTCTCCATGCACCTTTGGAGGGAAAAATAGCCCGTTGGCACAATTTTGGTGGAAAAACACCACTATTGCACCATTATTAGACACCTTCAATGGCAAAATAGCCCGTTGGTAGAGTTGCTAGACACCTTCGATGGGAAAAACAACTCGTTGACATCCCGTCAGTGGGCCAAAATGCCCGTTAGCACACTTTTGATGGGCAAAATAGCCTGTTGGGCACCTTCGGTAAGAAACACAGCTCGTTGGCACGGTCGCTAGACATGTTCTGTAGGTAAAACAACCCTTTGGCACACCTTCTGTGGGAAAAACATCACATTGGCACGGTCACTAGGCAACTTTGATGGGAATAATAAACCATTGGCACACCTTCAGTGGGAAAAACACCATGGTTGGACAATTGCTAGACACCTTCAATGGGCAAAATATCCCGTTGAAACGGTCACCAAGCACCTTTCCTGGGAAAAACGACCCGTTGACATGTTTGTTAGGCATCTTCAGTGGGAAAAACAACACATTGGCACACCTACGATGGGCAGCCCAACCCATTGACACAGTCGCTAGGCATCTTTGGTGGCTAAAACAGTCCGTTGGGCACCTTCGGTGGGAAAAACAACCCGTTCCAATACCTTTGATAGGCAAAATAGCCCGTTGGCATGCCTTCAGCAGGAAAAAAGTACGTTGGCACTGTCACTAGGCATCGTCGATGGAAAAAATAGCCCGTTGGCACGTTTGCTAAGCACCTTCATTGGGAAAAATACACCATTGGCACACCTTCGGTGGGGAAAACACCACGGTTGTACGGTCGCTGGACACCTTTGATGGGCAAAATGACTCGTTGAAACAGTCGCTAGGCACCTTTGGTAGGAAAAACAGCCTGTTGGCACAGTCGCTAGGCATCTTCGATGGGCAAATTAGTCCGTTGAGCACCTTTGGTGGGAAAAAACATGTTTGCATGGTCGCTAGGCACTGTCGATAGGAAAAATAGCCCATTGGCACGTTTACTAAGGACCTTCGGTGGGAAAATATACCATTGGCATACCTTTGGTGGGGAAAACACCATGTTTGCATGGTCGCTAGACACCTTCAATGGGCAAAATGGCCCTTTGAAACGGTCGCTAGGCACCTTTGGTACACAAAACATCTTGCTGGCATGTTTGCTAGGCACCTTTCGTAGGAAAAACAACCCGTTGGCAAACCTTCAGTGGGAAAAATAGCACATTGGCACATCTTCAGCGGGCAACACAGCCTATTGGCAAGGTCGCTAGGCATCTTTCGTGGGCAAAACAGTCCGCTGGGCTCCTTTGGTCGAAAAACGGCCCGTTGGACTGCCTTTAGTAGGCAAAATTGCCCACTGGCACCATCGCTAGGTGCCTTTGGTGGGCAAGATAGCCCGTTGACATGTTTGGTAGGCACCTTCGATGGGAAAAACAACTCATTGGCACACCTTCGATGGGAAAATCACCACAGTCACACAGTCGTTAGGTGTCTTCAGTGGGTGAAATAGCTAGGCTTGATCAATAGGCACCATTAGTATGATAAACAGCCAATTGGCACACATTCCATGGGAAAAACAACTGGTTGGCACAGTCATTAGGCTCCTTCAGTGGGAAAAACAGTTCGTTGGCCACTTTTGTTGGAAAAACAGCTTATTGGCACTCCATCGTTGGGCAAAACAGCCCGTTGGCATCTTTGCTAGGCACCTTCGGTGGGAAAAAACTACCCATTAGCCACGTTTAGTGGGAAACACAGCCCGTTGACAAATCTTTCGTAGGCAAAACAGCATGTTGCCACATCTTTCGTGGACAAAACAACCCATTGGCATGGTCAGTAGGCACCTTCGGGGGGAAAAACAGCCCATTGGGCAACATCGATAGGAAACGTAGCCCCTTGGAACATCTTTGGTGGGAAAACAGCACGTTTGCATGGTCATTAGGCACCTTCGATGGGAAAAATAGCTCGTTGGCACATTCTCTAGGGAACTTTTATAGGAAATACATCACGGTAGCACAGTCATTAGACACCTTCAGTAGGTGAAATAGCCCATTGACACGTTCACTAGGCACCTTTGGTAGGCAAAACAACCCATTGGCAGGTTCTCCAAGCACCTTTGGTGGGGAAAATAGGCTGTTGCACACCTTAGGTGGGAAAAACTGCTTGTTGGCACAATTGTTAGGCATCTTTAGTGGGAAAAACAGGCCATTGGCATACCTTCGGTGTGAAAAATAGCACGTTGGCACAGTTGGTAGGCAACTTTAGAGGGAAAAAAACCTGCGAACAAAACAGTACATTGGCACGATTGCTAGGCACCTTAAAACGGTAGAATAGCCCATTTTCACGCTCGCTAGGGGCCTTTAGTGGAAAAACTAGCCCGTTGGCACACCATCGGTGCGCAACACAGCCCATTGACACGATAGCTAGGCATCCTTGTTGGGCAAAACAGTCCCTTAGCGTGAACACTAAGCAGCTTCGGTGGGATAAACAGCCAGTTGTCACACATTTGGTGGGCAAAATAGCCAGTTACTGAGTCACTAGGTACCTTCAGAGGGAAAAACAGTTCGTTGGGCAACTTTGTTAAGGAAAACAGTCATTTGGCATACCTTTGGTGGGAAAATAGCCCACTGGCACGGTCGTTAGGCACCTTTAGTTGGAAAAAATTGCCCGTTGGGGACCTTTGGTGGGAAACACAACCCATTGGCACACCTTTGGTGGAAAAAATAGCGTGTTGGCATAGTCTTCAGGCACCTTTGGTGGGAAACACTGCCCATTGCCACACCTTTGGTGGACAAAACAACCTATTGGCACAGTCACTAGGCACCTTCGGTAGGAAAAACAATAAGTTGGGTGGCATTGGTAAGAAACATAACCTATTGGCACACCTTTGGTGGGAAAAATAAAACATTGGCATGTTCGCTAGGCACCTTCGGTGGGAAAAATAGCCTGTTGGCACACCTTCTGTAACAGCCCAGACCACCCGCGGTCTGGGCTGTTACACCTTCACTAGGCAACATAGCCTATTGGGCAACACCTTTGGTAGGCAAAAGAACCCGCTAGCATGGTCGCTAGGCACCTTTGGTAGAAAAAACAACACGTTGGCACAGTCGCTATTCACCTTCGGTGGACAAAATAACCCATTAGCACGGTCACTAAAAGTTCATTGGGCACCTTTAGTGGAAAAAAACAACCCATTGGTACTATGAAAATGATTATTATACGCAAACTCGATCAGAGCTATATACTGATCCCAAGCTCCTCTGAACTCCAACACACAAGCTCTGAGCATATCCTCAACAGTCTTAATGGTCCTCTCACTCTGCCCATCTGTCTGAGGATGAAATGCTGT
>JANIIA010054020.1:0-11217 GCA_027478495.1 Erythroxylum alaternifolium
TAGAATAGTTTGTATCACATGCATACTAAATCTAGCGACTCATTTACTGTATCTTCTACAAGTTTAGCTATAACAGAAAACGTTGTTGAAAGATGGTGTGAAAAAGCCTACACCTGAGGGAAGAACTATTACTGTTTTAATTGATGCCTTCGAACGTGCAAGGACCCTTCTCGGGAATCTAGACATTGGAGACTCATTTACCTTTACTGACTCTCTTGTCACTTGGAATGTATAAAAATAATTATATCATTGTCTTTTATTGATGCAATCAATTGACTCAGCTTTAAAGTTGAATTATTGTTGTATCTGTAAGAATTTGTCAAATAACCTCTCTACTAGTTAGGAGTTAAGCTGCGTACTAATGAGTGTGGATTGTTATTGTTCTTATTCTATGACTGTATGAATTGTTAAACTTCCAAAGGTCGTACTACTCTATTCTTATTCTATAACTATATAAATTGTTAAACTTCTAATTCAAAGTTCATACTACTTTATATATCATATTATTATATTGATACAATAATTTAAAATTTTTATTACTATTTTTTACAATGTTAGCAAATATTAATGATTAATTAATTCATTTGTTTAACACTTAAAATTATGTTGTATGTGTTTTTTCAACAATACGTTGTAAACATTCAAAACAAATCCTAATAAAACGTATCTTAGCTATGGTAGATTATAAAAATGTTAGTTTAACAATTTTAGTAAATGTCAATCCTTTGATAACGATTTAGCAAATGGTCACAAATGTGGACCATCTAGTGACGAGTTTTAGAAATTGTCACTGAATGTGTGACATTTTATGACGATTTTCAAATTTCGTCACCAAATGTTGATCTTTTGGTCACGATTATAAATATCGTCACCAAATGATCACTTTTAGTGACAACAAAAGAACGTAGCAAAACTCAAACATCTTTTTACTGACGCTTTTGCATAATTGTCGCCAATTGTGAACACTTTAGTAACGATTTTGGGCATTGGTTACCAAATGTTTCACGAATTATGGTGATAATTTTAGAAAAAGCGTCACCAAACGTTCATTTAGCAACGAATTTCTAAAATCGTCACCCATTGTGAATCATTTTGTGACGACTTTTTTTATTTGTCATTAAATGTTCAACAATTGGCGACGATTTTTTATATTCGTGACTAAATGTTGTACTTTTTGTGACGCTTTTTTAGTTAGTCGATAAAGACTTAGTTTTATTGATGATTTGTACAATTGTCGTAATATGGTAACTTTTGTCGTCGATTTTGCTAACGTTGCAAAAAAAAAAAGTAGGTAAATGTCTCCTTTGTTGTAGTGCCTTGTTACCTCATCTGGATTAAACCCAAGATTGTATATGAGGAAATGAAGGTCTTTTATACGAAAAGAAACTAATCAAACTGTTCTAGCTCCTGTCTGCAGTAGCTCCATTGGTGGGAAACAAAAGTGGAAAAGTTTCAGTTTTTAGGAGGACATATCTGCAGAAGCTACACTCCTCCACGATTTGGTAACCTCCTTATGAGGAATTGAAGTCTTCCCTTGGCTCCCCAAGGACTGACAAATGGAAGGGAACTCAGAATCAAAGCTACCAAGCTCCTGGTGGACCTAAAGGATGGTGGAATGCTTCGAGCTACCTCCAATTGGGACCTCCATATGTGTTGTTGAAAGAGGAAAGCCATCGGTGAGACACCAGTAACTTGCTAAAGGGGCAAGTTACGGTTCAGAGTGGTGGTTAATGTTCAGAAATTCAAAGTGGTGTTTCAAACCATCCTGATTATTGCTTATGCATAAGGAATATTCTCTTTGTTTTGTTACTCTTTCTCCCTAAATAGGGAGTTTCTAGTATACTCTCTCAATATTCTTTTCTTGAGACAACCATAATTTCTTTACTATCATGAATAATTTCCATGTTAATGATTTATTTTGTTATTCCCAAGTCCTTCGTTGCAAAAGCATTTGTTGGATTGACTTGTTAGGTAGTGACTTAGTTTTGTTTTCATTTATTTGCTGCTAAACTGCCTAAACGTATTGAAAATCTAAATTTGGGGTCTTTTTAGTTCTAAGGAAAGCATGTGTTTCTCTGGTAGTACTTCTTAACATGAACCAAAGCCGATGAATTATGAAAAAGTCGAGTTGGTCCTAGATTGACTGGCTTGTTAGATAGACTGCTCTTCCGAATAATTACAAAAATGGTATTTAATGAAATTCAACCTATTAATAATCATTCGATGATCAAATAAAACTTTAATAAGTATAGATTAAATGAAAATTCAGGAGAAGAAATTGATTAAGATTTTTTATTGTATTCAAATACCTTTTGAAGAGTTCCTAAACATGGTCTGTTTAGATTACAGTCACGTAATTAATAGCTTGTACCTTTTAATATAACTTAAATCATTTAATTTATTAACTTGTAAAAATTTCACGTAGCTTAATTACAACGCATGCAATAACTAAGAAATGTTAACAATCAAGTCCTGGCGTGTGACGGGTTCAAGTTTTCCTCTCGGGACTTCCCACTTTTCGAGCAATACTCCTCTTTCATGTTTAAATGTATACCGTAATAGATGGAGATCTTTGAAACCCAACAGTAGCTTAAGAGCCTCTTAGATTTCGATTAAATATCATTATCGACATTAACTTTACACGGACTTGAGGGTTATGTAATAGTTCTTTGTAGACAGCTATCAAATAGCACGTAAAAAATACAAGAAATCCCAAATTCTTCGCGAGCAGCGTATATACCTGAGCAGACTTTTGACTTCCCAAGAGACCAAATCATCCATTAAATTACCATGGTCAAATCAGATACCAAACCCACAAAATCGTGAGCGGACTTGGACTAAATGCTTGCCCAATTGAGATGTTTTTGGGCCTGAAGCGCACATTAAAAAAAAAAAAAAACTTTAGTCAAGGAAGCAGTGACAACGTTATGATCTAGAATGAAATTAAAACAATTTCCATATATATATATATATATATATAATTGAATTTAATGGACTTAAATGTCTCAAATTTTTACTAAGATGACGGCTGGTTTATGTCACTGTATAATAAAATTAAGAAAATTTCAAGATTTTTAGTATCGTTACCATTTGTTCCTCAAACCCAGCAATGCCTCATACCCAAAAACCAAAGACACGACTCACGAGATTACCAACCAAACGACCAAAATAGATGCATCATACTCGTACGCAGGAATGATTACTTCTCTCTATCTGCTTTCTTTGCCCTTTTTCTTCTTCTTATCTCTTCGATGTTTTAGATTAAACACATTTAGACTTCCATTGAAGTTATTGGAAATTGAATATCTGATCTTTAATAAATTACACTCAAACCATAATAAATTTTTAATTACTGAAAAATGATACTAACTCTCTTCCGAAAATAAAATATTATGCTTTCCACTTTGAAAAGCAAAATCTGGAACTAAACAAAACTTTTCATCCGAAAAAGATAATGAAGCTATAACTATGCTCAGTTACCTCATCCAGTCATCAAGGACGTAGTTGGGTAATCTAGCTATACTACGTGATCCACCAGAACTCCGGTGACCGCCACGACCGCGTACTGCCACCGGCCGCTTGGTACTTATCTCAATCAACTCCTCCTCCGGTATTGTGCAAAGCTTGGGCTTCCAATTATTATCAGCCAACGTCGGTGGTCCCACCCTCAGCCTCTTTCTTCTATATGAGTTGGCACCGCAACCGTACGTCCTTTTACCATCTGTCGACGTCGGTCGAACCTTTCTCCATTCTCCGTCGCGAGAAGCAAGGCCACAACAGGCCCCGAGGTCGAAAATTTTATTCATCCCGGGAAGAAAATGTTATGTTCATCTTGTGTGTTGATGAGTCTGTTATATGGGAGCACTACAACAAACAGGTTATTTCCCGACGAAAATAAACATCACTATAAAAATATAAATTGTCGTAAATATTAATTTGCGACGATTTTATATTGTCACCCAAATTGTCGCTGAATCCCGTTAGTAAAATAACATCCGTGATATTTTGCGTAATTTGTCGTCAAAACTTGTTTGTAATAAAAATAATTCGTCGGTAAAAATTATTACCGACAATAAGGAAGAACATCGTACAAGATTTTGTGCGATGTTTCTATTTCATAGATAAAAATTTCTTCCCACGAAATTGTGTTTGTAAGTATTGTAACTATTTACATTTATTGACGATTTTATTTTAGTAGAAGAATTCTTTTAGCTACCAAGTTTTTATTGTAAGAAAATGTTTCAAGAGATGTTTCTATAAACTTAGGTAAAAACTTTTTGTGACGAAATAGACTTTCGTTGGTAATAAGAATTTGTGACGATTGTGTTTTGATAGCAAAAAAGTTTTAGCTACGAAAACATGGTTGTAGCAAAACCATATTATCGACGTTATTTATATATAATTAATTAGTTTTTGTGACGAATTTATTTGGTAGCTAATAGTATTTAGTGACAAAATTTAACTTTTAATTTAGTAATTATTATAATTGGTAAAAATGAATTTACTTTAATTTATTATAATTTTGAGGACTTTCTGTGACTAATTTTTTTATAGCTGATATTATTTAGTAACAAATTTTAATTTTGAAATTAATAATTATTACAATTGTTAAAAATAAATTTATTTTAATTTATTACAAATTTTAAGATTTTTTGAAATATTTAAATTATTTCTTTATAATTAATGTTAGTGACATATTTTGTAAATAATAGTAAATTGAAATAAAATAAACATATAAAATAGAATGCATTGTATAAAAACAATATTTACACATCATTTACAAGCTAAGACCCTACATCTGAGTCACTACTACTAACATATGCAAAACGTAGCATTTGTTTAACCAATTTTTAAAGCTTGCTAACTCCTTTTAGTCCACGAGTTAATTTGTCATCTGTACATTGTAATTTTGTCTTCAATTTTTGATTCTCCTCTTAAAGTGTGGTCACATATGCTGGTTGTAACGAAGAGGCACCAACAGACTTAGGGTCATATCCAAGACCTTTGATATTACCCGATCGTGTACCAAGGATATTGTTGCAAATGTTATCGACATTGGGCTGATTTCTCTCAGCCAACGACATCTGCAACAACTCCTGCATCTTATCCTACAATGTCAAGTAAAAAATCGAGTTAACTTAATTATTAGTTAATATTATATAGAAAAATAAATTGTAATATTAATTTATTTGTGCTTATATAATTACTTTGTGCCTCTTCAGACGTCCAGCCTTGACCTTACTTGTAGTGTGTGTGCTTATACAGTGTGATCCTATCACACTCTTGCCCTTGGAGTTCTGTTTGACTCTATAATATAAATTTAAAAAATATTAACCAATTAGAATTTATTGTATTAAAAAATAGAATAATAAATTGAAAATGATATACTTACTAATTCTTGTCGGACAATGACAAATGATCTAGAGCCAATGTTATGAGAAGTCTTCATTAAGGCTCTGTTGATCTTGGCTTTAGAACACTTTTCCTAAATTAAGAGAAGTAGTTATGAGATCTATAAACATAATTAATGAAAGGAAATATGAAGAGGACAAAAACAAACCTGAACCTTCATTGAAGCCTAATATTACACAATTTATTCCAATTTTCTTCAGTTTCCCATTCCGACACATGTCTCCTTGCCTCTTCATTGGAAGGAAAAGACTAATAATATTTATGAAGTCGATATCGGTGATCCTTTACCCTTTGTTTCAACAGTGAACTAACACTGTTTGAAATCTCATGCGTGTCAATATCAATAATATTGAGCTTCATCTGTAAAAACACGTATTAGATAAGTTATTAATTTAATTAAGTAAAATTACAATACTTATAATGACATGAATAGAAATATTACCGAAACTTTATCCAAAGCATTTTGCAGCAAGTTGTTTTCCTTTGACTACCCAATATGTTGAAGGCAAGTCAACTCATTCTGAACAACGATGCTCAACTCACTGGCTAACTTTGTAGATTGGATCTTATCCATTGGGCGCCCTTATGTCGGGTCAATCATCATTGACAACTTAGAATTCATTGCAACATTCATTCGTTGCAACTCAACTCCTTTTGTCTTACGTACGTTAATCTCGTTTTCTTATGCCAGTATTGGAACCTGAAAAAAATACATAATGATAAAAACACACTAAATATGTAACCAGAGCATAAATGTAAATATGTTTGTTATAGAAAACATACCTGAAGATCCCTCATGACTACCAGATGATGTTAGTAAAAGTTGTTGCTGCTGACTTCCCTCATCTGTTGATGGAATTATTGGTTGTTCTGTGAGAGAAACTCCATCTGCCGTGACCACTTTCTTTCCCTTGTTTCACCCAGGTCCTATTATAGTGAACCTGTGTAAAACTAATTAAGAACATAACATATAATTGTAATTTTAATTGTAATTGCAAAATAAAATTAACATTTTGTGAAACGTTGAAACTATGCTTAATTAACATGACTAAAACATCAACAACATAAAGCAATTATCTTATTAACATTTGAAATAATACAAACAATGAAACTTACATTCAATCATCATGATCAAAATGAAGAAAATCATGATCATTAAGTACATTATCAGGAGATTCTTTGTCACTAATTTATTCCAGCAAAGTATCGTTACTGTCATTGAAGTCATCCTGAGTATAGTCTTCATCTATCTGTAAGATAAGATGGGGTTGGACTTCATCTAGTTGACCTATGTTGAGTTCGACATCTCTCCTATGGAATGATGATATATCTATATCTTCTACTGGAATACCTTCGTTATTAATCTCCAATCCAATATCTTGATAGACTTCATCAACATTTTCATCCAATTCACCAATATCCCTTTCACAAAAATCAAAGGCATTCTTTTATTGAAACTTTTGAACAACCTTCCAATTGTGACCTAACACAGTATCGTTGACACAGAAAACTTGTTTGGTTTGAGTTGTAAGGACAAAAGGATCATTATCATACCATGTCTTACTAAAATTTATACTGGTAATATGTCCTTTCACTCTCATATCAGTTAGATCAAATCATTTGCATTTAAGTTGAACAACCTTCTTATCCTTGATGTAGTGCAACTCTGTAATTTCAGATATGACACCGAAGAAGTTAATGATTTCGTCGTCATGACATCATTCAACGACAATCCCACTATTTTGACTTCTAACTCGACTATCTCGATCTTCTATGTGATATTGCACCCTATTAACAATGTAACCTAAGTATTTCTTCCCACAAATATGAGGCCCACATGCTAAACTATTTAATGTTGTTGTCACTTCTTGCATGTTATGGTTATGTAACCGTATCATCTGTATGACAAATTGAAAATAAATATGATGATCTCATCATATTCTCATTTTTTCATAATTTGTAATTAATATAACAACTTACTTGATTTCTAAACTATGATACAAACTTCTGCCTATGTCTTTCTTCAACATTAACTATCCCTTTGCTTCGAATTGTAGCCTTGTGCTCTTTGGAAAAAAACACAGTAATATCTCAGAGTTAATGAAGGAAATTGTAATATGATTGTTTGAATGAAAAGGAATATATGTACTTCATGTATGTATCGATGTTCTCGTAATTGTTCAAAATATACCAATAGGCAATTTTAAATTTGTCCTTACTTAACTCAATATATTTACACGCACCAAATGGCCTAACTTTTTGGGAGAAAATAGACAACCCACCATCGTCATTGAAATCAAAGTTACATTTTGGTTTATTAAATCTTGTCTCCACATTAGTTACGTACATTAAACAAAAAGTCAATCATTCATTTGCTATATAAGCCTCTGCAATAGACCTCTCTGGTCGAGTTCTATTACGTAAATAATGCTTAAGAGAGCATAAAAACCTGAACATAAACAGTTAATAACATAGGAATTGTTACAAACAAATAACATAGGAAAAACTTGCTCAATTTAATATGAATTACCTGTCAATTGGAAACATCCATCAAAATTGAACTGGTCCACTAAGTTTTACTTTATATGGTAAGTGAATTGCCAAATGGACCATAACATCAAAAAATGATGGGGGGAATAATAGTTCAAGCTTACATAAAATCAATGTTATGTCTTTCACCAAATTATCAAGCTATTGAACTTTAAGTGTCTTGCAACATAGTTGCTTAAAAAACTCTCCGAGTTAACCCAAAGTAAGGGACACATCCTTCAGCAAATACTCATGTTTTCCAACACGAAGTAGCCATTGCAAAAATATATGACATTCATGACTTTTCAACCCTGACACTTTTTCCTCTTTAACATTCACACAACGACCTATATTAGATTCATACCCATCAGAAAATTTGACTAATTGGAGGAACTGACAGAATGCTTGTTTCTCACTTTTTGACAAGTTGTAATAAGCAGGTAGAATAAAGTATGATCTATCATCTCTTCTTCTCAAATGTAAATATTTTTTAATATTCATGTCTTCCAAGTCTAGTTTAGCTTTAATAATGTCTTTGGATTTTCCATCAATTCTGATAATAGTTCCTAAAATGGCCTCAAAAACATTCTTCTCAATATGCATGACATCGAGATTATACCTCAATAGTAACTCCTTCTAATATAACAAGCTGAAAAATATGCTTTTTTAGTCCAATTCAGTTCAATATCATTTCTCTTATATTTTCTATTACTTGGGTGTTCGTCAGGGGTAATGTCACCCAAATGTGACAGTTGGTAAACAATGTCATCACCCAACAACTGCATCAGAGCTTCACCCAACTCAACTGTGCCATTAAACTGTTTACTTCTTTGCCATCTATACTCATGTTCCAAATAATAATGATGACCCGTATAACATATTTTACTTCATATCCTTGTTGAATATGTTTGATGATTATAGACAGAACAAGCTATATACCCTTTAGTGCTCTATCCCGACAAATTCCCATAAGTTGGGAAATTATTGGTAGTTCATAATACAGCAGTACGCATTGTAAATGTGTTGCCTTCAATAACATTAAAATTTTCTAATCCATATTCCCATAGATCGTTTAAGTCATCAGTTAATGGTTGCAAGTAAATATTGATGTCTTTACCAAGAGCAGTAAGTCCTGGAATAAGCAAAGACAACAACATAAAAGGCTCCTTCATACACTTCCATGGAGGTAAATTATATAGGACTAGAATCACCAGCCACATGCTATATGAATTACTTATATTCCTGAAAGGATTAAATCCATCTAGGGTCAATCCAAGTGCAACATTATGACAATCTTGTCCAAACCATGGGAACTTTCTATCAAGCTCTTTCCATGCCATTGAGTCAGCTGGATGTCGTATAATGTTATCATCAATGCGTTTCTCTTTATGCCACCTTATATTTATGGCTATTTTTATTGACATAAATAACATTTGTAATCGTGGCTTAATAGGAAAGTATCGAAGTATTTTCATCGGTATCTTTTTCCCTCTCCCATCATCCACCCGCCATCTTGATGTACCATAAATAGGATAGTCCTAAAGTTCTTTACTTTCCTTCCAATAAAGAACATAGTCAGCATTACAAGCATGAATTGAAATATATCCCAATCTAAGATCCTTTAACAGTTTCTTCACATCATAGTAAGATTTTGGTAAGTTATGTGCCTAGGTAATGCATCGTTTAGTAAGTCAATTAACATATCAAATGACTTGTTACTCCACTTATTATAAACCTTCAAATGCAGCAACATCACAACAAATGAGAGTTGAGAAAAATTAGACCACCCTGGATATAATTGTCTTAAGCAACTTTCAATAACTTCTTAAAATTATCTTCGGTCATACTACTAATTATGTTAGGCATTCCTGTTTCATTCATAGTCTCCATATAATTCTGGCAATCATCTAACATCTCATCAATCCCATCATCACCACCATCATTCACATCACAATCATCAACATCATTATTGTAACTCCCATCATCAGATGTACCAACACTTCTACTACAACTTACTTCCTTATGTTCACTATGATAAAGCCATGGACTACAGAACTTGTCTATACCTCGGATAAGCAAGTGATTATACCACATCTTAACTTTGGATTTCCATATTTAAGCAATCAATGCATGGACAACCAATACTACAATCTTCACCCATTTGATCTTTTTACAAATTGCATGAAACTCTTAACTCCTTCTACGTATTCAGTTGACCATTTTCGATAAGAAATCCAACTCTTATCTATTTAGCTATAAAATACAAGAAGATAATAGAGTTATAACATGCATTTTTTGTTTTATATTAGGTTTAAAAAACCTATGTTTAATATTACATGCAGTCAATAACATTGTTCCAGTTTATACGCAACAATTAAGTAAACAATATAAAACAAAATGGAACGATAACTGATATATAAAATAAAGAAGGTTACTAGTAATTTGCATACTTGAAGATGTATAGTTGTATGCGATTGTTGACTCCAAGCAAAAAAAGGAACACAAAATCTACAAAATAGTATGGCTATGGAATTGGTGAACAACATATTCTATTATAAATAAATTGAAAACTATGAATTAAAGGTTAAATGGCCTATAACAACTACAATAACAATAATAATTTGAACAACAATAATAATAATAATAATAATAACAATAACAATAACAGTAACAATAACAATAACAATAACAATAATAATAAGGAATTTAACAATTAAATAAAATAAATATAATTGATAAAATTAATAATAATAATAATAAGAAGAAGAAATTTAATAATAATAATAATAATAATAGTAATAATAGTAATAATAATAATACTAATAGTAATAATAATAAGAATAAGAATAATAATAATAATAATAATAATAAGAAGAAGAAGAAGAAGAAGAAGAAGAAAATCAATTTTGTAAAATAACAACAACAACAACAACAACAATAATAACTGCAACAATAACAACAACAACAACAATAACAACAACAACAACAACAACAACAACAAAAGTAGTAGTAGTAGTAGTCGTAGTAGTAGTAGTAAGAGTAGTAGTAGTAGTAGGAGTAGTAGTAGTAGCAGTAGTAGTAGTAGTAGTAGTGGTGGTGGTGGTGGTGGTGATAGTAGTAGTGGTAGTAGTAGTGGTAGTAGTCGTAGTAGTAGTAGTAGTGGTGGTAGTGGTAGTAGTAGTAGTAATAGTCGTAATAGTAGGAGTAGTAGTGGTAGTAGTAGTAGTAGTGGTAGTAGAAGTGGTAGTCGTAGTAATAGTAGTAGTAGTCGTAGTA
>JANIIA010054051.1:0-11215 GCA_027478495.1 Erythroxylum alaternifolium
TCAACATTATTCATGTATATGTGCGTGCCATATGATGCATGAAATGCGCTTCTAAATTCTCATTAAACTCTCATATGTAGTCTCTTAGGGTTCTAACCCTAATCATAGGATAATGGGATGTTACATTATTATAATCATTCTCAAGCAAAGTATTTTCCAACTTGGCTAATCTTTCTTCCAAAACGTTCTTTCCAGAAACCTTTTACTTATAATCTTCCTCAAGAGA
This sequence comes from Erythroxylum alaternifolium, assembly GCA_027478495.1. Classification (NCBI taxonomy): domain Eukaryota; kingdom Viridiplantae; phylum Streptophyta; class Magnoliopsida; order Malpighiales; family Erythroxylaceae; genus Erythroxylum; species Erythroxylum alaternifolium. The sequence goes on from JANIIA010054051.1 coordinate 227, forward strand.
CATATTCTTGGTTTTCATATTTTCATTCACGAAATTCTAATGATTTAATCTTACTCTTCAAAGATGCTTTATTGTTCTTGGATTTGTCAACTTCTTTGAAATACTTCACTGTTAATTTTTTATACTGATCATACAATTCGTGATATTCATCAAATTCAATATCAAAGTCAGAATAATATACCTCATCATCTTCTGATTCATCAAGTTTCCTCTTAGCCAGTTGAGAGAGATGGTATCGAGATCCTTTGTAGTTTCTAGAGCTGTCATCTTTGGTTTCCATTCTTTTGGTAGTGATCTTAGAATCTTTGTTACGAGTTCATCATTGGGATATATATTGCCTAAGTTCTTAAAGGTAGTGATGATGATGTTGAAATGTCTGTAGAATTCATCTATTATTTCTCCCTATTTCATGCAAATAGTCTTGTATTGATGCATTAAAAGACTTATTATATGTTTCTTTACCTTATTCGTTCCTTCAAAGGTGACTTGAAGTTTGTCCCACATTTTCTCTATTGTAGAACAATAGGTATCTTTTCATACTTTTATGGAGACGGTGCACAGATCAGATGATGTCTTTCTTTGGCATTTATCTGTGCATTTCTTCTATCAGCATCAGTCCACACTTCTATGTTGTCAGTAGCAAGAGGTGTGGCTCTAGCTTTGAAAGCTTTCATATTTCAATTTTTACAAATTGAAAATAAATAGTCATTCTCTCTTTTCAATAGGAATAGTTTTCCATTGAAATAAGGAGGCTTTAAGATGGATTGTCATTCAAGGCTTCTCAAGTTATTTGCCATTATCTATCATGTGTTATAAAATACAATAAATGTGAAACCTCACTCTAATACCAAATGATAAGGTAAACACGCACAAAAGGGGGTGAATTGTGTGTAAAAAATTCAAGGTACTTTCAAATCGATAAGATCCTACTTGAACAAAATAATTTTATAAATAGAAGGGTCCTATAAACTTTCAAAAGGATCCTGTTAAAGTTAAAAAAGAGAGGATCCTTTTAATTAGAAAAAAGATCCTCTTAACACTCAAATCGAAAGGAGCCTACTAATGCTTAAAACAATAGGAGCATGATTAATCGATAGGAGCCTGCTAACGGTCAAAAAGAAAGTAATATGTTATTCAATAGGATCTTGCTGACTTTTGAAAGAAACCTCTTACGATATAAAAACAGATGGAGCCTATCGTAAAACTGAAGAAGCCTTTTGAAAATACAAACTTATAATGTCGAAAGTTAAAAGTAAGGAAGAGAGAGAAGATGACACGGTAGATTTATACTGGTTCGGCTTATAACAAAGCCTATGTCCAGTCCCTGAGTATCCAACCTAAGTGTTTCACTATAAAAGCCAAGTATTAATTTGACGAGCCTCTTCAAGCTCACAAGTGTATATATTTCAAGGTTCTTCAACCTTCTGCAATAGTAATATTTTGCTAGCCATTGGAAGCTCTCAATAAGAAATGTATGAAAGAATTAACAGTTTCTCCTAATAGAGTGATATCGCTTTCTAAATCATAAAGAGTATGACATAACTTTCAAGAATATTAATGTTCTAAGATATTTTACAAGTCTCGTATATTTCACAAATACACACTACAAGAATACAATGCAATTTGTGATGTTTTCAAAACGTCGCAAATTCTCTTTTGCAACGTTTTAAAAAACGTCGCGGATTATGGTGTAGGTAAAAGCTTTCTGCGACATTTTAAGGAAAACGTCACAGAATGTATCAACATTTGACGACGTTTTAGAAAACGTCACAAAAAAGTTGGCCTTTCCGCGACGTTAAAATAAAACGTCATAGAATTATTAATATTTTGTGATGCTTCTGAACTCATTGCAGAAAGGAAGTTTTCGCGACGTTTCAGAAAACGTTGCAGAAAGGAAGTTTCCGCGATGTTTTATATAACATCACAGAATCTTCAATATTCGCGGAATGTTGATGAATCCGCGACGTTTTAAAACGTCGCAGAATGTCATTTATTTGTTTTTATATTTTTAATCAAAAAATTTTAATTTAATAAATTTTCAATTTTAATAAATTTTTAAATCTTATTTATTTGATAGCTATTCAATATTATTTAATATTGATTTTGATTTATTTATATCATTAATTTTAATAATTATTTATATATCACAAGAATTTCATAAATGCAGACAATTTGCTATTTAATTGTAATTTCCAAACATGTCATAATACATTAATTAATATAAAAAGTATGTCATAATTTAATAAGATATCAATATGAGTACACATATCTAATCTAAACGAATATTATGTGTAGAAAATAAAAGTTCCAAAAGCTTTTTTTGTTGTTCAAATTTAATTCTTTGTTGCTCGACTTTGGTAGTAAATCGATCCTACATTTGTTCAACCTTTTTAGTCAATTCATCGACTTGAGACTGTAACTCCTGATTAACCTTCTTCAACTTCTCTAGTTCATCTCGAAGTCTCTTTCTGACCAAAGTCTTCCCTTGTGGTCGAGGCCCAACTCCCATGCCAACAACATAATCAGATCTAGTGCTCAAGACTTTGTCGCACACTTAATCCACTATCATCGGATGACCTTGTTCTATTGAATCTGCCAATTCCTTACACATTAATTCCTAAAAGTAAAGAATTAATTAGATACTAAAATTCATAAATACTAAAAAAAATTTGTATTTAAATTATTTACTCACCCATTTTTCTCTGCATTTTGTAGTTGTCCATTAACCTTCACTTTCATCATAATGAGTGTAATACCATAGCTTCATCCGGTCACACTCTTCTCCTTCTTTGTCACTCTGTTGTATTGAAATATATTATTAGTAATATTTATTATAAATTTTGAAATATCAATCAAAGTAAAATATAATTAAAAAGTTAATAACTTACAATCTTATGCCGTTTCGTTACAAAGGCCTTGGAGCCGGAGTTTGGTCTACATTTGACTTGACTCCTAGCCAATTTGGCTTTTTGACTTTTTTCCTAACCATAAACATAACAAAAGCTATTATAACATATATAAATCACAATTCATAAATACAAAAAATATAATCAGTTGTCAAAAAAGTTATGACATTAAATTTTGTGATCAAATTAACTAACCTTTGTAGCTGATTGCTCCCAATATTCACATAAATCTATCCACTCTACCACTGTGACATTTTACAGCTTAACATCCTTTCTGTGCTTAGTAAAATGTTTTTTTAAGTAAAATCTTTGGTCTTTAGATCTTAAAGAAATAAACTTCTTCATAGCAGCATGTACTTCTTCTTCTGTCCTCATTCCCTTGACTTCCAACTTTTGCTGCAAAAAATTATAAATTATTGGTCAAATCTTCAGGCATATGGAAAACACGTAAATATTAGATAGTTTTAGAATACTTACGTCTAACTTATTAAATGTAATGTCCAACGCCTCATTAGTTATTTTTTTCCATTTTGTTCTTATAGGTAAGGAAGTTTGGGATACCACACCAAGCTCACTCGATAACTTGGTAGACTGTACAAAGTTGGTTAGTTGTCTTTTAGCGGGGGAGATCTCTATCTCCAATCTCTTACCTATCACCTTATTAATCTTTGCCAATCCGTGTCCTTTTATGACACCCCTTGTCTTTTTCGAATTATTTGTGGATCCTAAATTATAGCAAGGAATATTTTATAATAAACATATAACATACTTTGAATTAGTTAGATAAACAAAATTATTAAACTTGTATGTTTAACCAATGTGATGTGAAAGATCATACGTGCAGTGCTTGCAAAGGTAACACTAATACTGGGAAAGGGGCTCGTGTCATTTACTAGTGGTTGATTAGAAGTTAGAGGTATCTTTTGAGAAGTTGATGGAGGCATCTCTTGAGAACTTGATGGAGAACTAATATTGCCTTGCATTCTCAAAATTTGTAGATACTTATCTCTAGGATGAGTAATAGGCGCAGATGTGACATCTCTTGATGTTGGAGTAGGCTCACAAGGTGTTGGTGTGTGATCTTCTGGCTGTGTATGAGCAAATGGCTCATTAGCTACACTTTTAAGAAGCTAACGATACCGTGACTACAGTTGTGTTGGTACTATACTACTTGGTGTAGCCTTATTCTTCTTCTTGGGTAGATCAGGTCCTATGTCAATCACTTGCATTCAATTTGACATTAGATTTCATTGATACTATTAATTGATTAAGTAATATTCATCAAACCATATTTAAAGAAACAACATAGTAAAAATTCCTAATAGTAAAGAGTAAAAAGCAAAAAGAGTATTCACCTCTAAGATATCAACAGATGTTATGCTAGAATCTTTCAATTGAGCCTTAAGAAGATCAAACTTCTCAAGTGTGAACTTGATCAGTATCCTGTATGAAAAGCAACAATTGAACTTGTTAAAATGATACTACTAATAAGGGTTATGGTTCTTTCAAAAAATGGATCAAAATTATTAATCATGTTAAACATTAAAATAGAAGGATTATAATCTCGTATGATCTTTATGTTATCAAGATTTTTCATCACCCACAATGTGGCTTACTAATTTATTATCAAGTTTAACTAATAAGAGGCTCCATAAGAATGGATATTATGGTAATATATGAAACAAGTATTGAATTGTTAGAGTTGGAAGTGGAAAATATAGTACCTTAGATCTTAAAGGGGATTTTAGTTGTATACATCTATCATAAAAATTGGAAGCATCAAGAGCATTTGTAATAAAAAGTTGTTAAATTGCATAGGCCACATAAGTACTGTAGATCTTATATTTAAAGGCAATTTGTTAATATGGAATGAAAATAAGAATAAAGAGTGACTTCTTAGGAAGAAGCTTAATAAGGCCTTGGTAAATTCTAATTTCCTCACAAGCTTCCCTAATAGTTATACATGCTTCAGCAATCAACTATGGTAAAACCATTGCCCTATTAGGTTTTCTCAATAAATCTCAATTAAAAAAGAATGCACCCTTTAGATTCATCAACTACATGATCTACTCTCCTAGTTTCAGAAAAGTACGAAGGAGTTTGAACAAAGAAGTTTAAGGATATGAAGCTTGTAAGGGTATGACCAAATTAAGGGTCATTAAGGAAGAATTGAAATTTCTTAAGGTAAATTCTTATAGAAATATTAAGGTAGCCAAGATTGAGGCAATGGAAAAGAAGTCAACAATGCTTGTGAAAGGTTAAATAGATCCTTTGATGTGTTGAAACCAGTAAGCTTATTTCAATAGGAGAATCTTAGTAGTATATAATCCCAACAAAAATTTGATCCAACATATTCAATTTTCTTATCAATACTTATATTTAAAGGCATTATTGCCTTAAACTCCCGTCTCAATTAATATCAATTATGTCTAAGCTATTACTTTGGCCTTCTAAAGGATGTCTCTTTAAGAGAATATAAAATCTTTGTGAGCACAAGTTTTTAAAACCATAGCTAGTTCTTAGTGATTTTAGTAATATTCTTTAATATCATGAATTTAAGGGCCTTAGTATTTGTCTAAAAGGATTTTATGAAATGTATAAACCTTTTAGAAATCATAAGTATGAGGTACGGTAGACAATATTACATTTGGAACAATAACAAAGTGGGAAGTGTTTATCCCATGATCGTGGGAAATGGCAGCAGAAGGAATCCTCTTTTCTTCTCCTTTTTGATCTCTAGTTTAATCTCCAAGTTGCTCCATCTTCCTTACTACATAAAAAATAGTCAATTCTTACCCTAAATTAACATCAAACATAAAAGAACCACAATGGAAATCAAACTCAATGAAAACATACAAAATGAATTGTAAACTGCAATAATAATCAGCAATTATACAAGAAAAAACATGTTAATTACCTAGAAAAACATATACTAATGCATAACTATCACCCGACATAGGCCAAGATCATTGCCCTGTATGCCATGATCGTGGCCAACACCTAACCCTCTCTGGCCAAAGTGCACGATCATGGCCTGGCTCAGAGCTCTCTATCACGATCGTGACCAAAATGGCACGATCGTGGCCTAGGTCCCTTGTTGGCTCACCTCTTTCTGTCATGATCCTGGCCTATTGTGTGCCATGATTGTGGGCCATGGTTTTGGCCTGAAACTCTTCGAAACTTCACCGTTTACCCTAAAACACTAACAAACACATCAATGTACCTCAAAAACATAACATTTAAGCTCAAAGATTTATACTAACCTATAAAAACACTTAAACACATAAAGTAACACAATTAAAACCTAAAGGCACACTAAATACATAACACTTAATACATAACAAATTAAACCCTAAAACATAATGCAAATCACAACTATCAGATCTATAGTGCTTCATCTAGTTTTATTACTTAATCTATCCTAATTTCATGAATTTTTTTCTTAAGGATACTCTTGAATTTCTCAATTTGAAACTTCTACTTAACCACTAGTTTGAGGAAGTTATCCAAAGGCAACCTTATGAGTCATCCTATATTTTCTTGAGAGACATTCAAATTAGTGTTTAATGAAATATGAACTACCATCACTTAATATAGCTCTAGGAACATTGAAACTTAGAAAAATCAAATTCTTAAAGAGCCTTATTACTACCTTAGCGTCATTATTTAGCGATACAATTACTTCACCCATTTGGATATATAATCCATGTCCACAAGAATATACTTATTGACATATGAATATAGAAAAGGGCTTATAAAGTTAATTCTCTAAACATCAAATATCTCAACCCCCAAGATGTTATAGAGAGACATCTCATTTCTCTTTGAAATATTCTAGGTTCTTTAACACTAGTCATATGTGGTTACATACCTATACCTATGAATATATTTAAAGAAGGTATGCCAATGAAAACATACATGGAAAGTCATGGCAGTATTTTTTAAAGAACTAGCATGATGACCATTGGATAAGGCATGGAAATGAAAGATTATACTCTACATTTCATCTTTCGGAACATACCTTTTAAATATTACGTTCAATTGACACTTAAACAAAAAGGGCTCATCCTATTGTTACTATTAGAAATTCGAGAAGAACTTTTTTTGGCAGCTCAAGTTAAGTGGTAGAATTCTGTATGCAAAGCATTTCACTAAGTTAGTATACTATGAAGCTTCTGGTTTTAAGATGATAAATAATTGATCATTTAGGATGGATTCATCTATACGTAGCTCATCTTCTTTGTTCTTGTCTAACTCTTACCTTAATCTAGTAATCTATGCAGAGTAGGTGCTCTATAAAGATGGTCAACTATTAAACTTTTTTCTCCCGTCTTATCCTAGATCTTTAAGTCAAACTCTTGAAGGATAAGGATACATCTAATCAGCCTTGGCTTCACTTCCTTCCCACTTAAGAGTTACTAAATAAAGAAATGATCAATGTAGATAATAATCTTCCACCATACTAAATGTGACCTAATATTGTCAATAAAGATCACCACCACTAATAATTCCTTCTCAATGGTAGCATAATTCACTTAGACTTCATCTAATGTTTGATTTTCATAGTAGATGGTATGCACCTTTTTATCCTTTTTCTTTCCCAAAAGTTCTCCTATTATGTAATCATTTGTATTACATATAACCTCTAATGGAAGGTTTTATTAGGGGTTGTATAATTAGAGAAAATATAAGTGATTCCTTTAATATGTACAAAGCATTAATGCATTCTTGGACAAATTTGAAATTTACATCCTTAAGAAGCAGGTTAGATAAGACTTTAATAATTTTTGAAAAATCTTTTATAAAGTTCTTGTGAAAATTGGTGTGTCCTAGGAAACTCATCACACCCTTAATAATGGTGGCTGGTAGTATCTTCTCCATCACTTTAACCTTTTTGATAACTACCTTAATTTCTCACTCGGATATTTAGAGCCTTAGAATAATCATTTCCTTACCATGAAGTGGCACTTCTTTATATTTAAAACTAGATTAACTTCTTTACGTCGTTGTAACACTTTGGACAAATTAGTTAAACATTCATTAAAAGTAGTGCCATATATGTAGAAATCATCGGTTAATACTTCCAAAATGTTCTTAAAAAAATAAAAAAGATTGTCATCATACAATATTGAAAGGTTGTAAGAGTGTTTCAAAGACTAAAAGGCATTTTACTATAAGAGCATGTAAATATGATATTTTCTTGGTCACTAAGATGGATAGGAATTTGGAAAAAAAACAAAATAACCATCCATGTAATAAAAATAAAAAAGTTTTTCTAAACTTTTAAACATTTGACCAATAAAGTGAAAGGGGAAAATGATCTTTTACAATTGCCAGATCATTTAGAATATTCATTCTTAACAAAGGATTCATATTTACTAGTAATTATAACATCAAATTTAAAGGTGGACCAGAAAGAAAAGTTATTAAAGACATTTAAAGAGTGTTAAAGGACAATAACATGGGAGATTTTAGATATTAGAGAAACTAACCCCTCTTTTTGCACTCAAAAAATTTTAATCGAGGATAATTTCAAAATATTTGTGCATCCCTAGTGGAGAAATAAATATGAAGGAAGTTGTAAAGGTAAGGATAATTAAACTTCTTAATGCATGAGTAATTTACATTATTTCTGAAATTTTTAGGTGAGCCCTATACAAGTTGTTCTAAATAAGGGAGGAATGATGATTGTGCCTAATTAGAAGAACAAGTTAATTGTCATTAGAACCATCACTAGCTGGAGAGTATGTATTGATTACAGGAAGTTAAATGAAGCCATTTAAAATGACTATTTTCCTCTCATTTTCTTTGACTAAAGCTCAAGCCATTAGTTGGCCATACGTACTACTATTTTTGGATGACTTGTTTCGCTACTTTCAAATTTTGATAGCCCTAAAGGATTAGGAGAAGACTACATTCACTTGCCCTATAGTACGTCATCTTATTAAAGAATTCCTTTTGGGTTAATGCAGTGCACCTGCTATAGTTTAGAGGTGCATGATTGTAAGTTTTTTAAAGACCTAATTATAGATGAAAATTTTTGTTTATAAGGAATCTTTTAATTTATGCCTCTAGAATTTATAAAAAGTACTTAAGCATTATAAGGAAACCAATTTAGTTTAAATTGGGAAAATACCATTTTATGGTGTAAGAAGCCATAATTTTAAGCCATAAAATCTTATATAATGGGGATAAAGATTGATAGAGTGAAAGTGGATACTAATGAAAAATTACCAATCCCTATTTCTGTTGAAGCTATTAGGAGCTTCCTATAACATGTAGGATTTTATAAAATGTTTGTTAAGGACTTCTCTAAGATTTCTAGGCCTTTAACTAAGTTACTTGAAAAAATATGCCTTTTGTGTTTACTTAAGAGTGTGTATTCACTTTGTAAATATGTTCCAACAAACAGGTAACATATCTCACAAAGATTAAATGCCTTGATTGACTTTTTTGAGTTAGTTAATATTGAAATAACTGCGAGTGCACGACATAACTGTAACTAATATAGGCAAGTACGAGTTGATCCAACTAAGATGATGAATACTAGTAATTATCATTATACTATTATCTAATCTACGAATTGGTTTTAATTTTTAATTAAAGAAACTAAGACTAAATTAAGTAAAATAAAATATGTAGTGATATTGAATAGAGAATTAAGAATTCACTTTGAAAATTACCAATATAAAAAATTAGTATCTATGTTTCGAATCCCCCTAAAACCTTATAAAATTGATCTTTTATTATACAATTGTTTTATTGATTTATTAGACCGTGGAGATTCCTATAGTATGTCAATAGATAAAATTGAGTCTATTGACAACTAATCATAAGGTTTTCAACCAATTACTCAAGTTAAAGTTTATAGGATTGCTTGACTGATTTGTGAATCGTTTAGCCTTAATCTGGAAGATTTATATCATCTTATCTCTAGGGCTGCAATTAACTCTTTTCAATTACAGTAGATCTATTCACCAGTAGGATTTCTTAATCTCTATATATGAAACCATATTTAATTTAATATTTTTGGGTCTGTTAAAACATATATTAACCAATTACTTTAATAAAACAATTAAATCATATCAAGTATTAACATAGGGGTTCATCTAACCTAAATACTAATAAGATGTTTAGTTATATAGTATCAAACACGAAATCAAACATAAATATAAAGAAAAATGAATTGAAAATAATGAGATCATAATTCTAAATCTCCCTGGTAGTCTTTTATTGAATATTCTTACGATGTAAAGGTTTGATCTTATGTTTTGATAGATCTTTCGACGATTTCTTCGTGTTTTCCACTTTTTTGAACCAAAATTGCCTCCTCAAGTCTGCTGCCATCATTAACCTCCGTTCACATCATTTTATAGCAAAATTTAGGGTTCTGGGAGAAGCACTGGTTGATGCATAACCGTGTATCAAACCCTACATACCCAAAATCTCAAGAATTCGTGAATCTACATGATCTAAGAGAAGTGCACGTGTTGATGCACGACCGTGCTTCCTTTTTATGCCTTAACTCTTCATTTTATGTCATTTTTCATCTGAATTCTTCTCCTTTATATCTATAAAGGCAATTATCACCTATAAAGCACTTGAAACAAATTAAGTACAAAATATATGATAAAAGTATATAATATCAAGAAAAATATATCAAATATGAGCGTAAAAATATATTTATATATTCATCTATCATGCCTCAAAATTTTATTTTAATTTACAAAGCATTTTATTTTTTAGGAATTTAATTGATTTGTCCCTTTATGGTTTTTAGTGCAAGTAAATACATACTAGTCACTATAGATCATGTCTCTTGATAAGTTGAGGTTTATATTTTAACTATAAATGATGCGAAGGTTATGGTAAAGTTTCTTTTAAAGCTATTTTCTCAATTTGGCCTATTGAGAGTGAATATTTGTAACACCCCACTCCCGCTGGACCCAAACCCGATATCGACAGTGATATCCGAGTCCATGCACCGCGAGGGTCGTTTTCCACATCACTAAACAATCAAACAGTCGATATAATTTTTTCTTTAAACACAACATAAAGTACAGAAAATCAGTAATCAAAACGT
>JANIIA010054062.1:0-11215 GCA_027478495.1 Erythroxylum alaternifolium
TTTAAGTAAACAAAATGTTTTGAAAAAAGAAAAAGTGGGCCCAAATTAATGATCATTGATAAGAGTATTCAAAAAAATTTATACCGACTTTTAATTGTTTAGTGATGTGGCACACCACCCTCGCAGGGCACGGACTCGGATATCACCGTCGATATTAGGTTCGGGTCCAGTGGGAGTGGGGTGTTACATTCATAGCCTTACCAAACCTAATGTTCCGAGGCCTAGATGCTTACTTAAGTCAATAAATGGACCTTTGCAACTTGCATACCTTATGCTCATTACCTGGCTTAACTAATCCTTCTAGTTGGGCCATATAAATGATCTCCTCAAGATTCCCATTAAGAAATTCAATCTTGATGTCCATTTGTCATATTTCATAATCAAAATAGGCTAGTATGGCCAAAAGAATTCTGATGGAGTTAAGTATGGAAATTGGAGAAAAAGTCTCCTCATAGTTTATACCCTCCTTTTGAGTATTGCCTTAGCTACCAATCTAGCTTTAAAGGTCTCTCCTTTCCATCTGATCCTTTCTTCCCTTTAAAGATCCATTTACACCCTATGGCTTTTACATCTGGTTGTAGATCTACATGGATCCATACTTCATTGGCGTACATGGAATCTATTTTTGATTCCATTACCTGGAGTCATTTTGCCACATCAACGTCATTAATAGCCTGTGTATAAGTAATAGAATTCGTTACTTCTCCTAGACCTATACCTACTTGGTTGTCTCATAACTCTCCTACTATGTCTAAACACTACTTGACGTTCAGGCTGCTCTTTTTATTCAACTCTTGAATCCATTTTGGCACCTTGTTCCGTTATATCCTAATCAACTCTTGGTTTGGATAAAATAGCTAACTCCTTAAGTACTATTTCACTTCCTCCTTTATGATTTCTCACAAATTCTTCCTCAAAGAAGGTCGTATTTTTCAACACAAATGCCTTCCTGTCTTGAGGAATGAAAAAATAATACCTCTGTGTACCCTTAGGATATCCAACAAACAAATATACTTCTGACCTTAGCTCCATCTTTGTGAATTTAGGCCTTATAACATAGGCTAGGCAACCCCAACTCCTTAAGTGCCATAATGAAGGCACTCGTCTAGTCCACAACTCCCTTAGTGTTTGTGTTGCATATCCCCATAATGATTATGAAACCCTAGCATAGGACATCATTGATCTTGCCATTTCCAATAGAGTCCTAGTCCTTCTCTCAGCTACACCATTTTGTTGAGGTGTTTTGGGAGCTGACATGTTGGAAACAATTCCATTATCAATTAGGAATTGTTGGAACTCTCTGGATAAGTACTCAACATCTCTATCTGATTGAAGTTGTTTTAATGGCTTACCAAGTTGCTTCTCAGCTTCATCTTTGAGTTCTTTGAACCTTTTAAGGGATTCCCTCTTTTTGTGCATCAAATACAGATGGCCATGTCTAGAGTAATCATCTATAAAGGTTATGAAGTATTCATATCCTCCTCTAGCTTATACATTCATGGGCCCACACACATCAGTGTGTATCAGGTCCAATATGGATTCAGATCTATTTCCTTTAGAAGGAAATGAGGCCTTGGTCATCTTTCCTTCAATATAATACTCACAGGTAGGTAATGGACCATTGTCCAAGCCTGTAAAGATCCCATCCTTCACTAACCTATCAAGTCTTTTTTGATTGACATTACACATCCTTAAATGCCACAGATATTTTGAATTAATGCTAGAGTCATTGGATTTTCTTGGTTTTATTAATTCTGTGGTGTTTACTGAGCCTGTCATAGTTTCTATAAAGCACAATCCCTGTTTAATTACTGCATTACAAATAGAGTCCTTATTCTTATATATTGAAACAACTTTTCACAATATATGGAATAACTAGATTTTAATTAAAAAACAACAATCATGTTCCTTATAGCCATTGGGATGTAATATACATCCTCTAAAAATAACTTATGACCACTAAGAAAGTCTAAGATAACTACTCCCACTGCTTCTGTCGAAACGTAGGATCCATCCGTTATCTTGACTTGAAACTAGCCTTTAGGCAGTCTTTTCCTTTGCCAGAACCCCTGTATGGAATTGCAAACATGGTCAGTGGCTCCTAAATCTAATATCCAAGAATCAGATGAATCTACCACATTTCTAGTTCTTAGCAAACTTAGACTGCGTAGTTCCTCTTCTAGTGGCCCTTCTTACCATTGTGGAAACACCTTCCCTTGGTGTCCTCTTTGGCCTTCTTTTTCATGGGTTAAACCTTGACCCCTTGTTGGGCCTTCCCTTTCTTTGCACCCTTCTTCTTTTGCTTGCCCTTACCCTTAGGCTTAAAAGAAGATGTGACATAAGCCTCTAGTATATTGGCCCTAATATTTAATATCTCCTCCGTATTCTGGAGAGTATTCATCAACTCGCTCAAGGTGTAATTCTTGGTGCTGAGCACATACTCCAACTTAAACTGCTAAAAATAAGAGTTTAAGATGTTGATGATCATAATCATTTATGTTTTCACATCCATTTCTGAGCAACTTGGCCTTAGTAACCGTAGAGATCACCTTAAGCATGTAATCCCCGCACCGGTTCACCTGGCTTTTGTTTGAGATTATGAAAGGTTTGGATAGCTCTCACCCTTGCAGACCTGGTCCTTACACAAAACATCTTATATAGGTGGTGGACCATTGCACTTGCATTTTGCATGCCTGCAAGTTACTTTGGCAGCATTGCGCTGACAGAAGCCAGAATATAGCATTTGGCAGTCTTATCAGCATTTTGCCATCGCTCATATTACTAGACTTGCTTAGGAGTTGATTTGTCACTCCGAGGTGGAAGCTCATTGTTCATTAATAACCATGAAATTCATTCGTATTAGAGAAAGAAGTCGAGGTTTTGTCTCCATTAGTTAAATTTTACGTCTCTATTATTTAAATTTTCTCCTTTTTCCAATTTGTTATTAGTTAAGAGCATTATAAATATATTCATATAGTGGTAATTATGTCTAAAAATATAAATTATTAAAGAATAAGCACACTAGTAAAAATTATTGGAACTTTGTATAAAATCATGATGCACGTATGTATGATGATAGATTTAACAAAACTTTAAAAACTAATAAATCTTTATACGATGGTTATTTGTCTTATCTGTAATAGATTAAGTGACAGTGGGGCCATCTTATCTATTGAAAGACAAACTGGGACCCTCCTACTCAAAAAGCTACTAAGCATCTTAATGCCTAACTCTTTGAGAAGCGCCATAATTTAATCCATGCATTTAGCAACAGAGTTACGGTGGGAAAGTTATTGATAAACCATGTTAAGTGTGCAACCATTTGATTCATCCACTAAAGGTACTTTTAAACCATGCCTTGGTGGTAGGTCACATTTGTTACCAATGAGTAGACTTATCCTTTAGGAGCCCAAACCATATAAGATCTAGGATTCATGTACTCCGATGTCGAGTAACACTTCACCACATACAAATGGGCCATCTTATGGAGACCGTGGACTCTCACATGAGCATCCTCTCCCACTCAATCTTTTTCGGTCTTTAAGTTGTAATAATTACCATCTTGTCTAGATGCAACCTATTAACCATCCAATATTGTTTCATTAGATATCTCATACATAGTGAATGCATGGCAAAGCCTAGGGTTAGTAATTTTTCAAAATGGCGTACATTCACATAATATTGCATATTATTTGCATTCATTCATCTTATGAATTAAATAGCTACATTTGGTTGTCCACCCCAGAAAATTAAAAGAAAACTACAGGGCCTTTAGGCCCAAGAAAGTTTTCTTAGACTTGGATCTTCCGCTTCGAAATCTTCTTTTCATCAATCCATGGCTACTCCATCTTCAAAATTACAGAATTTTTTACAGTACAAAAATAAAAATAAAAAATTAAGACAATGAGGAAACATGGCGATGATAGGTCACCATCCTTGTTACAAAATAATCGAAGAAAAATTACAAGGTAAATCGATTTTCTACGGACAGCTAAAAAATACAAAACAAAACATATACAACATATATTTTTATCACATAAAAAATTTGCATCATACATAATTTAATTTAATTGCCAACCCAACTGAATCATGCATAATAAAACTAGATTTGATAACAATTTTTGGATCAAAAACAAAAACATGCTTGGTTTGTCTAAATGGTAAATTTCAAAAACTTTTTCTGAAATCAAAATATAGTGTAAGCGTAAAACCAAATTAACATGCTTTAATCCATATATAATACGGTGTAAGGAAAATAAATAAAATAAGAACAAGATCGAAATTTTTACCGGCTCCTTGCTACAACTTTGACTCCTTGCTGCTGTGTCTTCAACCAATCTGATCTACCACTTGTTCTCCTTGGACAACGTGGTTATCAAGTTCCATTAGTGGGAAAGGAGAAGGAAAATTGGATAGCAAACTTTTTTCTATATTCGGTTAATTCAACAAAAACAACAAAATTGAGGCATTCTCTATTGCTATATCTAACTTTTTTATTAGACCCCGAACTTTCTTGAAAGTTTAGTCATGAGTAAAATCAAAATTCTTAGTTTGAAATTTATAGAGTTTATTTATGAATACTTCTTTTAGTTACATAAGGTTGCATGGATTAAATGGAAGAGTTAGAATTAGGTTAAAGAGTTAGACGTTATTAGAGTAAATTTGGAAGGGTAAGTTTGGAAGATTAAAGTTTGTTTTAGATTAATAAAAGATGAACAACTGAAGGGTGGGTGAGTGAAGAAAGAAAGAGAGTTGTTTGTGAAGTTAAGAAAGAAAGAAAAGAAGAACTAAGAAGAAACTAGAGAAAGATGAAGAGAGTTGTGTAACAACAAGAGAAAAGGGAGAGACGCGCTTGAGAGGTTAGGAAAAAAGAGAGAGAGTCATGTAAAATAAGAATGAAAGAGAGAAGAAAATTATAAAAAAAATTAGAGGAAGAGAAGCAGAAACCGAACAAGAAAAGAAGAAGAAGGAAAGAGAGATAAAGGAGATAAGAAGTGAAAGAAGACGGTTCAACTAAGTTTTAGGTAACTCTTTATCTATTTTCTTGTTTTGATAAAAGAAGAAAGCAGAGAAACTAGTAAAATTAAGTATATGTTTTGAAAATGAAAGTGAATAACCTGATTGTTATATTTATATGTGATATAAATTTATATGTTTGGTTGTGTGTGAGGTTCATCGCTAATGGCTATAAATGTATTCGCCACAGAGCTTCGTAACTCACCCATCATTTTCCACTTGACAGGTGCAAGAATTAGTAGATTAGTAGTGAACTTGCAAAAACTTCAGCTAACTCCAAGAATTTCTATCTTTACCACATCCACCTCACCTCATCCATTTTCCAATTTGTTATTAGTCAAAAGCATTGATAGTGGATTGATATTGTGGTAATTATGTCTAAAAATATAAAATTATTAATTAATGAGCATACTAATCAAAATTATTGGAACTTTGTATAAAATCATGATGCATGTATGCATGATGATAGATTTAACAAAACTTTAAAAAATAATAAATCTTTATATGATGGTTATTTTTCTTATCTATAACGGACTAAATGATGGTGGGCCATCTTATCCATTAAAAGAAAAACTGGGACCCCTCCCACTCAAAACGCTACCAAGCATCTTGACGCCCAACTCTTTGAGAAGCGTCATAATTTGGTCCATGTATTTAGCAACAAAGTATACTGGGCAAGTTATTGATAAACGATGTTGAGTGTTCAACCATTTGATTCATCCACTAAACGTGCTTGCAAACCATGCCTCTGTGGGAGGTCACATTTGCTACCAATGAGTAGACTTATCCTTTAGGAGCCCAAACTATGCAAGATCTACAATTCATGTCCTCCAATGGGGAGTAATACTTCACCACATGCAAATGGTCCATCTTATGGAGATTATGGACTCTCACATGAGCATCCTCTCTCACTCATCTTTTCAGTCTTTAAGTTTTAATAATTACCATCTTATCTATATGCAATTTGTTAACCATCATATAATGTTTCATTATATATCTCATATATAATGAATGCAAGACAAAGCCTAGGGCTGGCAATTTTTCTAAATGGCATACATTCACATATTATTTACATCCATTCCTCTTATGAATTAAATAACTACTTTTGGTTGTCCATCCTAGAAAATTAAACGAAAATTACAAAGTCTTTAGGCCCAAAAAATTATTCTTGGACTTCGATCTTTCGTTTTGAGCTTTTCTTTTATTCGATCCATGTCTGCTCTATCTTTAAATTACATATTTTTTGTAGTACAAAAATAAAACAAAAAATTAAGACAACGAGGAAACATGGCGATGATAGGCCACCATCCTTGTTACAAACCAATTGAAGAAAAATTAGAAGGTAAATCAATTTTCTATGGACAACTAAAAAGAACAAAACAAAACATATACAACATATATTTTTATCACATAAAAAAATAGTATCATACAGACTTTAATTTAATTGCCAACCCAACCGAATCATGCTTAACAAAACTAGCTTTGATAACAATTTTTGGATCAAAAACAAAAACATGCTTGGTTTGTCTAAATGGTAAATTTCAAAAACTTTTTCTGAAATCAAAATATAGTGTAAGCGTAAAACCAAATTAACATGCTTTAATCCATATATAATACGGTGTAAGGAAAATAAATAAAATAAGAACAAGATCGAAATTTTTACCGGCTCCTTGCTACAACTTTGACTCCTTGCTGCTGTGTCTTCAACCAATCTGATCTACCACTTGTTCTCCTTGGACAACGTGGTTATCAAGTTCCATTAGTGGGAAAGGAGAAGGAAAATTGGATAGCAAACTTTTTTCTATATTCGGTTAATTCAACAAAAACAACAAAATTGAGGCATTCTCTATTGCTATATCTAACTTTTTTATTAGACCCCGAACTTTCTTGAAAGTTTAGTCATGAGTAAAATCAAAATTCTTAGTTTGAAATTTATAGAGTTTATTTATGAATACTTCTTTTAGTTACATAAGGTTGCATGGATTAAATGGAAGAGTTAGAATTAGGTTAAAGAGTTAGACGTTATTAGAGTAAATTTGGAAGGGTAAGTTTGGAAGATTAAAGTTTGTTTTAGATTAATAAAAGATGAACAACTGAAGGGTGGGTGAGTGAAGAAAGAAAGAGAGTTGTTTGTGAAGTTAAGAAAGAAAGAAAAGAAGAACTAAGAAGAAACTAGAGAAAGATGAAGAGAGTTGTGTAACAACAAGAGAAAAGGGAGAGACGCGCTTGAGAGGTTAGGAAAAAAGAGAGAGAGTCATGTAAAATAAGAATGAAAGAGAGAAGAAAATTATAAAAAAAATTAGAGGAAGAGAAGCAGAAACCGAACAAGAAAAGAAGAAGAAGGAAAGAGAGATAAAGGAGATAAGAAGTGAAAGAAGACGGTTCAACTAAGTTTTAGGTAACTCTTTATCTATTTTCTTGTTTTGATAAAAGAAGAAAGCAGAGAAACTAGTAAAATTAAGTATATGTTTTGAAAATGAAAGTGAATAACCTGATTGTTATATTTATATGTGATATAAATTTATATGTTTGGTTGTGTGTGAGGTTCATCGCTAATGGCTATAAATGTATTCGCCACAGAGCTTCGTAACTCACCCATCATTTTCCACTTGACAGGTGCAAGAATTAGTAGATTAGTAGTGAACTTGCAAAAACTTCAGCTAACTCCAAGAATTTCTATCTTTACCACATCCACCTCACCTCATCCATTTTCCAATTTATTATTAGTCAAAAGCATTGATAGTGGATTGATATTGTGGTAATTATGTCTAAAAATATAAATTATTAATGAATGAGCATACTAATCAAAATTATTGGAACTTTGTACAAAATCATGATGCATGTATGCATGATGATAGATTTAACAAAACTTTAAAAAATAATAAATCTTTATATGACGGTTATTTTTCTTATCTATAACAGACTAAATGATGGTGGGCCATCTTATCCATTAAAAGAAAAACTGGGACCCCTCCCACTCAAAAAGCTACCAAGCATCTTCATGCCCAACTCTTTGAGAAGCGTCATAATTTGGTCCATGCATTTAGCAACAAAGTATAGTGGGCAAGTTATCGATAAACGATGTTGAGTGTGCAACCATTTGATTCATCCACTAAAGGTGCTTGCAAACCATGCCTCTATGGGAGATCACATTTGCTACCAATGATAGACTTATCCTTTAGAAGCCCAAACTATACAAGATCTACAATTCATGTCCTCCAATGGGGAGTAATACTTCACCACATGCAAATGGGCCATCTTATGGGGATTATGGACTCTCACATGAGCGTCCTCTCCCACTCAATCTTTTCAGTCTTTAAGTTTTAATAATTACCATCTTGTCTATATGCAATTTGTTAACCATCATATAATGCTTCATTATATATCTTATATATAATGAATGCAAGACAAAGCCTAGGGCTGGCAATTTTTCTAAATGGCATACATTCACATAATATCACATATTATTTGCATCCATTCCTCTTATGAATTAAATAACTACTTTTGGTTGTCCATCCTAGAAAATTAAAAGGTCTTTCGGCGGAAAAAATTCTTCTTGGACTTTGATCTTTCGTTTTGAAATTTTCTTTTATTTGATCCATGTCTGCTCTGTCTTTAAATTACATATTTTTTGTAGTACAAAAATAAAAACAAAAAATTAAGACAACGAGGAAATATGGCTATGATAGGCTACCATCCTTACAAACCAATTGAAGAAAAATTAGAAGGTGAATCAATTTTGTATGGACAACTAAAAAGAACAAAACAAAACATATACAACATATATAAAAATTGCAGTATATATAATTTAATTTAATTGCCAACGCATGCAACATATGGGAACCGAATCATGGATAATAAAACCAACTCTAATCCCAATTTTTTGGTCAAAACAAAAACATGCTTGGTTTGGCTAAACGAAATATTTAAAAAACTTTTTTTAAATCGAAATATAACAGAAGCGTAACACCAAATCAACATGCTTTAATCCATATGTAGTACGGTATACGTAAAATAAAAAATAAGAACAAAATTAAAAATTTTATCAACTCCTTGCTATAGCTTTGACTCCTCGCTCCTTTTTCCTCCATCAATCTAATCTACCATTTTTTCTCCTTGGACAACTTGATTATTAAGATCCTTTGGTGGAAAAGGACAAGAAAAATTAGATAGCAAATTTTTTACTATATTCGGTTAGTTCAAAATGAATAACAAAATTGAGACATTCTCTATTGCTATAGCCGACTATTTTTGTTGCACCCTGATCTTTTCTTTTAAGTTAGAATTTATTAAATGAGAAATTTTTGGCATTTAGACATACGAGTAAAAAATAGAATTCTTGAATTTGAAATTTATGGGGTTTATTTATGAATATTTTTTTATTTACATATGGTTACATGGATTAAATGGAAGAGTCAGAATTAGGTTAAGGAGTTAGAAGGTATTAAAGTAAATATGGAAGGGTAAGATTGGAAGATTAGAGTTTGTTTTAGATTAATAAGCAAAGAACAAATGAACGATGTGTGAGTGAAGAAAGAAAGAGACTTGTTCGTGAGGTTAAGAAAGAAAGAAAAGAAGAACCAAGAAGAAACTAGAGAAAGAGGAAGAGAGTCATGTAACAATAAGAGAAAAAGGAGAGACGTGTTTGATAGGTTAGGGAAAAAGATTTAGAGTTGAGTAAAATTAGACAGAAAGAGAGAAGAAAAATTTAGAAAGAAGTAAAAGAGGAGAAGCAAAAACCGAACTAGAAAAGAAGAAGGAAAGAGAGATGAAGGAGATAAGAAGTAGAAGAAGGTTTAGTTGAATGTTAGGTAACTCTTTATTTATTTTCTTGTTTTGATAGAAGAAGAAAGTAGAGAAACTAGTGAAAATAAGTATATGTGCTGAAAATGAATGGAGAAAGGAAAGAAGAAATCTAGTTTGATTTTCATGGATTTTCTACTAGATATTAGTTAGTTTAGCTTAGTTAAACTAGGAGTAGATTAAGTCTAACCTCATATTTAGATAATAGAGCTTTATGGAAGTTCTATGCGTATATGATGTTTGAACGAAAATATGTTTGTTTGAAGGGAATCAAGAATATCGAAGGCGAGAGCAAGAGGAAGAACGAACTTAAGTTTGACGTTACAAGTAAACAGGTGGGTAATATGTTTATTGTTGTTAAGTTGATGAGCTGAATTATTTGCTTGTATGTGTACTTAAATGCTTGCCTTCTTACTATTGTGAATGTGGGAAAAATAATCTGTGATTGGTATCATGTTTGCTTTAAAAGACTTTACTGCTTTTGGTATTAATAAGAAGAAGAAAAACACAAATTTCATGAAAATATGAATATGATATGAAATATGTAAGCATAAAAAATTTGCTTATATGGGCAAGAAAGATACCATTTTGTTCATCACATGCATATTGACCTATAGCCTTCTTTCGGATTCCTACTTATGGCATATAAGCTCTAAAAAATGGACTCATTTTGTTCATGGTGTGAACTTCAGTTTCACCATTTCATTCCATGGGATTCTCTTAGGCCATTTTATGTGTGCATTTTGTTTAATTGTTAAACACAACATATGATTGAGTGTTATGTTTTGATGATTGAAAAATACATGATTTGATTTGGGTAATAATATGTTATCTGTGAGATCGAACTATGAATAATCCAATTGTTCTATCTTTTGTAACTAAGTTAGTTCAGAAACTTTTAGTACTTTAGAAGCATGTCAAGCATGAGCATTCATGTTGTATTTTTAGATTATGCTACTATTTTGACTCTTAATATGTAATTGAAGTTATGTATAAATGTTACGTTGATTGAGAAATGGAACTCTGTTTTGTTGAGAAGTGGCAGTGAGAGGTGAAAATTTTCTCTTTTGTATATATGCAGAAATTTCTTCTCTGTTAAGTGTCAATTGCGTTAGGACCAAATTATTAGTTGTTTAATGGCTTTTGGATAAATATTCTGAAGCAAATGTTAATTTGGTAGTTATGTATATAGTCTATGATTGTTCGGTTCAAGTCTTTCGATATAGGTAGTAGTTTTTACAAATAGTAGAAAGGAAAGAGGGGATAAACCTACCAAATTAGGTTATAGCCTTGAGGACAGAGAGAAAAGAAAAATTTTGAACAAGCTTACAGAGGATACACACACTCATGGCTCTTCCTCTCCACTTGACCATCATCAATCACTTCTTTCCATTTT
>JANIIA010054083.1:0-11213 GCA_027478495.1 Erythroxylum alaternifolium
CGGTGGGGGTGGGGGTGGAAGCAGTGCATGTTGATTTTGTTCTGTAGAAACCTTATCCTCTTTCAATGTTCTCATTGGTTTAGATTGTATTGTAAAAATTAATTTTATTTATTAAATATGACATATTATTTGATTTTCTCCTTTTTTTTTCTTTGATCTCTTTCTCTCTCTTTTTATATATATATATATAAATATATATTGAAGCGTTCAAATTGAGCCATAAAATTTTCAAAACATTTAAAACAAATTCTTAATAGATAAAAAATTTGATGGAGTTAACTTCTTACTAATTAAATATTATATCAACGCTCACATTACATTATTTTTTATTTTTAAATATAAAATAGGCCCATTGCTATATATAATTAATTTTTTAAATTAATTAAAAAGTGGGTTGTCTCACTTATCACCTGACAATGGGTCTATATTTGTATATTCTAGATAGTATATTTGGCTTCCCGTGTTGTAGTAGGATCAACTTTTTATTTAAAAATAAATAATAATGTCATGTAAACGTTAACGTAACTTTTAATTGACGAAGAGTTAATCTCATTAAATTTTTCATTCACTTAAAGTCTGTTTTGAATATTTTGAAAATGTTAGAATTCAATTTGAACACTTTGCAACATTAGGGTCTTTTCTATATTTTATCGTAAATAATATTATGAATATCATACCGATATCGGTACCAAATTTGACTCTAGTAACGGTTAATATTGAGTACTATTTTAGATAATTTTTTAAATTTATAAAATAGTCATTAAATTTTTTAATGTTTTCAAAATAATATTTTATTATATTGTACTGTATAATTTATAATTTTACATCAACCCTAACTATAAAAATTATAATAATAAATTTTAAAATTACAATAATTTATTTATTTTCATTAACATTATTTTTCACATATTTTATATATAAATTTCCATGTATAGAATAACCATATAAATAGTTAAATTCAAAGTCCAGATTCCACAAGCCACAAATACATTCTCTTTAAAAAGCCTGAAAAAGACAAATACCATGAAAACTCATTTTCCAACTCATCATTTCCTTTTTTCTTTCTTGGTATTAGACTATTAGGGCTTATTATTAACCGAGAAGAACAAGAACATATTTTATTAGTGTTCTTATCGTGTTTCATTATATCTCATCCACACATTTATGTAGACTTCATATAAATGTATAGATAAGATTTAATAGAACATGATTAGAACAGAGAATTTGATGGGAAGCATTTTAGACATGGATTATTATTATTATTATTATTTAAAATTAGTTTTAAGAAAAAATATTCTAAAATATAAACAATGAAACAATTTTATAAAAAGATCTAATTAAGACCTTATTTATTGAACTTATAATGTAGAAATTCAACAGAAACATTAAAAATAATTAAGAGATAAAAAAGATAAAATAATTTGCAAAATTTTATTTTAATGAATTTTTATAAAGGACTATTGAAAAGTTTTAACATCATCTTTAACAATTAAAGAGTTTAATTAAGAGTTTCTATAACTTAATTAGATAAATATATATCAATTTATTTTTATTATTTTTGTTTATATAAATTCACAATTAATTAGAGGTTGATCAATAAAATGCGTCTTATTTTTAACAATTTGTGGAAAAGTAGGATTGCAATTCATTAAAAAGATCATACTATCTCCAAGCTTGAACTTTTCTACACGCTAACGTGGTCAAGGACATACGTATCAAAGGAGTGTTGGACTGAAATTGAAAGACTAGTCAGAAACTAGCATAACTATAAAAGCATGAAGCTAGATCGAGGACTAGAAATGGTATAAGCAAGTTTCAGACATTATGGAAATCTGGGTAATCTTCATCGTAGTATTTGTTTCTTTTGTTGTTGTGTCCGTTCTCTTGAGTTGTACTTTTGGAAGATCTGGAGTTGGTGGTGGACGCAGCTCTGGCTTTAATCTTCATCATCATCATGATTACGGTGGTATCACAACCCATGGTCATCATCATCACGGCGGTGGTGATATAGGAGGAGGAGGCGGCGGCGCTGTTGGAGGCAGTGCATGTTGATTTCAATTTCTTCGTTCTATATAAACCTAACCCTCTTTTAATACTATCTTTTGTTTTGTATTATAAAAATTAATTTTATATATTAAATATGACATATTATTTGATTTTCTACTTTCTTCTTTTGTCCATATACATATAATCTTTATATTTATCTTGATTAATATTATTTTAATAATATCATCATGATCATCAGGATTAAATGCATCACTACTTTTGCGTCACCTCACTTTCTTCGTCCTTTTTTCCACCTTTCCTTTGGTCATTCTATTCTCAGATCTGGAAAACTTGTGTCTAATCCTTTGTTATACCTCTTTCCAAGTTGTAAAATGAAACTATCCAAAGAGCAAGTCTCTTCCAAATCCGCTGAATCTTAACATCAAATTTATCAATAATTGCATAATAAGAGTTTAGAATTCTTGCGATCGTCTTCAGATGATTGTACTTACGGCACAAGAGGTACTTTTAACAATATGATGGGAAACTATGTTCAGACAGTGGCTCCTGATTCCCAATGCCAAAAGAATGATATTTCCCAGCATAATCCTTCCACACAAAATCCTGTCCAGAACTGAAAACTTCGCCAGCCTCTGAGATTGCTTGTAGTCTCAATATATCAAAATTGCATGCTCCTGCACATGATTGTCAGATCATCCACAAAATATACTTACGTGCCAAAGCTCCGATCTCCAGCGTCCCCTAGTCCAGGAACGATAAACCTGAAAAGGGGAGGTCCCATTTTGCGGTTCAAAATAAGTTCTAATTATTTCAACACAACTATGGCAAAAACAGTACTCACCCTTTATTGTTTACTGTAGGATCAATAATTCCTGTGTAAACATGAAGCCTGTAAAGTCAAAAGAAAAGAAATAATTAGTAAAAGCTCAGCAAAATGCGTATCTACTTTAGGTCGGGGACCTAGTTTAGAAATACCATACCCAGGGAACTTTTCACTGAGCTTTTGAAGGGCTGGAGGAGCAGCAACAGCAGAAATCTGTCGTTTTACTAAATAACGTTAGTCTTGCAGATCGAAGGGTTAAATGTGTATGCAAAAAGACTGCTCCACGTGTTATGGTAAATTTTTAATTAATTGACTTTATATCCTATCGCAACTTTATTTTCTTGGCAAGCAAATAAAATAGGAGAAAAAGAAAACCAGAACTTGATCCATCTCAAAAAAACTAACAGACAGCACCAAGAGAAACCAACTGAGCCGAGTCTGAGGAGTATGAAGAACAGATCACAATAAGCTACATGAGGCAATTATAAATTGAAGAATAATATTTTCATGTGCTTTACAAAGCTGATAATCTTTCAAATTCAACACAATAGATGACCCTTTTCAAGAAACAATTCAGTAGCTTTAGAATTATTTAATCCCACTCTCATACCAAAAAATTGGGTATGTTTGCATTATACCAAAACATTGGGTATGATTGCAATCCATCTAAACAGCAACATCTCCCGACACAATAGAATTAATGCTTTTCATAAATATCAAGCAGCAAAAAGTACCATTTAAGAACAGCATACATGAATTCAAACGTTTAAATTGCTGGTTAAGAAACAAAAAACATACAGGCGTACAGAGAACTTATGCCAACTTACCACTTTGATTTGTTTGCTATCTACCCCACATTCCGTAACAAGGTCAAGAGCTGCGACTATTGTGCCACCTAAAATCAAGCAAATTTGCCTCAAAACATGTATATCCAGAAGGTAGTATCAGAAAATGATTACCAAGAGAAATAAGAATCTGAGAAATGAATGCTTTCTCATTAACGTGAAAAAAGAAGATAATGTTTGTGGAACAGTTAAAAGGAAAAGATTGACGTCAAAATTTTAGACATTATTTAATAGCCCACTTTTGTCACAGCTCTTCCTATAATTTGACAGAAGCAGGTGCCCTCGAATATAACATAAGTGTTAAAACATTGAGGAAACAGGAACAGCTTTTTGGTATTTTAGATCAGACAATTTTCAGAACAAGATCTAAATTTTGAGTTCATCATGTTGCAACCTTATGCTAAATGTAAGAAACAAATTTTTCTGAAAATTTTAATGCACAGGATCAGAGAAATCTGATTTTGGTAGTATGCACTGAACTTAATTAAATGACAAATCAAAGCTCGAAGTACAGGTCAATTATGCCTCAGTCTTAAAATAGTTCCATTTGTTAAGTCTAGAGTCTTGACAATCCACTTCCACTTATTCCATCATAACAGAATAATTCACACATCACATCACGTTGTAAGCCTCTTCATTTGTAATCCAAACTAAAGATCTGCTTGAACGACATCATGAGCTTCCTTGTATTTGCAAGAACATAAAAGAATGTAGCGAAAGATAAACACCATGATATTGTAAGATGTCTGGTAACAAGTTAGATAGATCCTACCTGTTGCTAGCATAGGATCTACCACAAAAATCCGAGAACCTTCGGGAAACTTATCAGGTAACCTATTGGGAGAACATTTAAATGTCATAGAAGCGCCTTTGAATACTATAATTAGAAAGCACTAAACACTAAGGCCATGCTGCATATCAAGCAAATCTAAAACTAAATAAGAATGAACAATTACAATAATGAAAGCTCTATTGTTTACCTAAATTAGTAGGTTAGACCCAAAAATTGTTGAAACTATGAACAATTCAGCAACATTAGCTGGAGCTAAATTGAGCAAATTTCTCCAATAGAGATCTTACTTGTTTAGATAAACTGTTGGCTGAAGTGTCTCCTCATCCCTGCTAACACCTTAATTTCCAAGAAAGGGATGGAATTTCATTACCTTTGTTGCTCAAGTATTCTTAGTCAAAGAAAACTGTTAAGAAAAAATAGGAAAACGGAAAGGAAAGACCAACATGGAAAAGAAAAGCCAAAAGGAGACAAAAAGAAACAATTCCTCGATCACTGATTAGTTAAATAAAGAAGATCCCTATGTAAGTTTGTAAAAAAGTAGGGAACTCAATAACGTTCTCAGGAGTAAGTGCTTGATTAATACTAATATTCTGATATGAAAAAATTCATTAATACTGAACTAAAAATAATGAAGAGACCTCCCTTGTCTGACAAATATGATCCCTTCCCTCTGTTAATTCTGTAATATGCATTTTTGATTTCATCAAACACCACCCTATCTAGGTAAAGTACATTCAGAAGACTATGATTATACAATGAGCATAACCCTCTCTTCTACTTTGCATAGTGAACAAAACATACCTAGATGATAAGTTTTTGTGGCAGGCAAGATACTTGATGCGTGTTCTGCAAGAGCTAGACCAGCTCTCAAGATGGGAATGACCTGTAAATAAAAGAAGGAAAATGTTAGTGCGATTACAGTACGGAGTAGCAAATTGGAAGCTACAACACATGTCAACATCTGGCTAAAATAAAAAAATAATGATTTATCATTTGTAACTATCAACTGACCGCCACAGGCTCCCTTGGATCGATGAATTCAACCGAGGCAACACCCATTGGTGATTGTATCTCACCGGTTACAGTAGGCTGTCAGCAAGACAAGTAAGTGTACAAAACATAATGAAAGGCAAGAATTGATAAGAGATCATAATAACATACCAGCCAATCCCTTGAAGCTTCATACATAAGTAACCTCCCCAACTCAGCCAGAGCATTTTCTGTCATCGAAAACATGAATTTTAACAAACAAAACCATTCACCAACTAAAAACCTCTCACAGATTCTTGTACAAAACTAATATAAACCCGTGTAATAACACATAAATTCAAAAATTCGTACACATCACATACTAAATATGGGGCATGGAGTTTGTTCATTTCTGAGAACCGAAACCCAGTGCTTGATCAACGGATGAGGAGGCACAAACACCTAATGCACAAAAAAGAAGGCGTTTTGAACAATTAATCAAAACTTCAAGCCAAGATTATCCCAGTAAACAAACACTAGAGATTTGAGATAAGAACGAACAAGCATCCTGTCCCCAGAAATGGACTTCTCCCCCGTGGCCATCTGGGCCTTCAAGGAAACAAAACTGAGCTGCGAAGCACCAGAGCACGACATCTATAAATCAATGATTAGAAAAACAAGCATAAATAAACAACCAATCCACTGAAATAACACTCCACTCCAATACACTTCACGACAACATCATTATCATATGACTATAAAAATAGCGAAAAAGAAAGGAAGGTGGGATATGGCCTACCTTGAGGTTGGTGGGCGGAGGAGTACGAGTGAAGGTAGAAAGACAATGAAGAAGAGGACACTTAGGTTTAAGGTTATGTTTAGGGTTTTGGAGCCGCGTTTTACGCGGCGTAGAAGAAGGGGACAAACATCGGAGATTGAGATTGGAACTTATAGGGAACCCCATTCATTGGGAGAGAGATTCCTCCTATTCTGTGTCTCTTACCGTTGGCCTGGCTTAGCTTCAATGGCAGTTTGACTAAGAACTGATTTGCGAGACTGCTTCTCTTAGGTTGTAACTTTCTCGTTTTGGGCATTGGGCGCTCTCAGAATTATGGACCTGTATAAAACTCTAGTGTGGGAATGAGCCACACTCGGGCCTGGACGGCTCCGTTGGGTCCAGGCTCGAGGAGGCTAACTCTAAACTTGAGCCTGACTTGACATAATTTAACCATTTTTAATTAAAAAATAAAAAATACAGGTCTTAGTTAAGGTACAACTAGGAACCTGAAGCCTGAGCCTAACTTTGAGGTACAATTATATAAAAATTTATGTCTAAAATTGAGATCGAGGCTCGATCAACCGGACCTAGCCTGTTGGTCAAGCCTGGGCCTAAATTTCCTTACTAACAATAGCATCAAGTAAGACGAAAATAAATTTCCACTGATTCAATTTATTATGAAATTAATAAGTTCGAGTTCAATTTCACAAATTTTTTAATCCAAATAATAATAAAGAATTAGGTTGATTTTGAAATTAAAAATTAAAATATTTAATCAAACTTGAATATTAAGTTAATTCTTAATTTTATAATTTTTTTTACTTAAGAAATGAAAGTGCATTGTTATACTCAGAATTTAATATAATAAATAATAATATATTAACATCAAATCGAAATTCATCCATACCTATTGCCTTATAAAAAACAAAGTACTGGCATGAGAAGTAAGGTAAGAAATGTATAGGCAACATATCAAGAAGAGTTCTTTGAGTAGTTTAGATCCAAAAGAGTGCATGCCATTTTGAAAGTTTCTTAAATAATCAGTTAAAGATTGCTCATGAGTTTCAATACTTGTTCATGATACACAATGTGGATCGTAAACACTACAAAAGAAAACAGCCGAAGAGGTGGTTCCAACCACTGCCACCATATAAAAACTTAGGCCTTCTTCCCCACAAAATCCTTGATGTTATTCAACCACTTCAAGTATTCTCTGTTGTCCTTATCGGTCATGTACTCCAACAAAAAGTTTGTAGTGCTAGGTTTGATCCCTCTAATCTCAAGATACTTGTGGAAAGCCTTCTGCAAATTCTCATCCAAATCACTGCCAAATCGAAAACAAAATCGCATTAGCAAAAAGCCATTAGCAGAAGCCAACAATCGCAAACTTTTAGGCAATCCATATCATAAGCTTACTTAAAACCAGGTAATTCATATTATAATCAGGCAATTCATATCACAGAACTTACTTAAAGTCAGGGCCTTCATACGCAAGTTGATCTTCAGAGATACTCGAGTCCTTAATTGCCAAGCTATCGATAGAGATCTCATCAGGGAAAGCAGTGACACCAATCTCCAAAAACTTACTACTGTTATCCTTAGAAATTGTCACAACCAATGGAACGCTAGGTGGGGCATTGGATTCAGTATTATCATCATCTTCATTACCCTCTTCAACTTCGACATTAGGCATATCAACTTCTACTTTGATAGTCTCGTCAAGGTACTTTCTTTTCAACAATACGGTTCTCTCTCCAGGGATATCTTCGATTTCGAAGGGAAATCCATCCGGAACACTCTCTACCTGTTAATGGTTGTTGAATTGTAATCTCAAATTGTAACGTTATCAAGTCTTGAGTAATTATCAAAAACACAAAAATCTCTTGAGTTGAATTCCCCCACTTTGTCTTACAATTGTCGTGTTCAAATTCAGTAACCAAATGAAAATCATGTAAAAATAAATTTCCATAATAATTTCATAAATGAACTAATCGAACTTAAGGTAAAAAGCAAAGAAACCAACTTTATACAAGCAGGACCTATATATAAAAGAACCATGAAAATAAAAGAACCGGGCATGTACTCACATCATTTGGTTCCTCGGCGCATTCAATCTCGCTTTCTAGGACTTGAATCAGACGATCATCGGAGGTCTGTTTCAGGGCAGCATCAGTTGAGAACCGAGAAAGGGGGAGGAAGCTTTGGTTAGCAACAAGACCGTGCTTCTCGATGCAGAGAACGGCGGGAATTGACCTTTGGAAGGTTCTAGAAGATCGGATTGCAAGAGGAAGTAGGGCAGAAGAGGCCTTGCGAAGTATGGAATTGAAGGCCATGACTGTGTCTGTGTGTTGCGTTGTGAAGAAACGAACAGAGGGTTTCGGTTTTGTGACGTTTTAGGGTTTATGGAAAGGGTTTAGGGGTTTAGGGCATTTAAAAGGTTAGGGTTTTTGGGGAAATTCAGACTCAAAATTGAGAACCCATCAAATTGGGCTTCTTCGACCTCAAAAACCCTAGAATTCGAGTTAGCATTTGACGGGCTTAAACATGGGCTTGTAATCAATAACTGTTGACTTCAAAATTGATTTATCTAACAATTTTATTTAGAATATATTATTAATAAAATATTATATAAATACAAGAGTTTGTTACTAACTTTAAAATAATTAAAGATGACTAACGAAATGAATAAAAATAAAAATATAATCAAACAACAATTGTTCTATAGAACTTGATGATTGTGGAAAGTAAAAACCTCAAACTGTGTCAGATCTCGCCATCCCATAGTTCGCCAATGTTTCTCTATGGACCGAACTTCTCATGGACCAACATAGTCCCTGTTAGGAGTCTTCCCTGTAAAATTAGGTACAAAGTCCGCCACTATGGGTTTCAGTTTCACATCCATTAGAAGAAATAGTTACAAACTTCCAAATGGATTCCGCCTCTCTGGGTTTAAGCAATAGTCCCTGTTATAAAAGTAAAGTTAAATTTTTATGGTTATTTATGATATTATGTTATATTTAAATATTTTAAAATAATATTAATAGCACTCTAAATCTTAAAATAATTAAAATATTACCAATTTTTGGTATACAAATCATCAATTTGTTTTATGTGATATTATAATTAAATAAAATTCGTCCAAATGATATGACTGTCCTAACATTAAGAATGTAGAATGTTGTCTTATGTCGTTTATTTTATCAATACTCAATTATCAAATTTTCACTTTTAAATCAAAATTTAAAAATATTTTTGTCTCTTTCAGAAATAATACCTACCTATTTCTCTTGGGCAGAGCAAATTTGACATTTTAAAGAAAATTATTTAGAAACGTGTAATCAATAACTCACTTCTTCTTTCTTATGTTCTGCTCTTTTTTTTACATAATAAACGTAAATAAACTCTCATCTTTATTTATACTATCATTTTTATATTTTTAAAGTGAGTGTAATTAGTAATATTTCAGTAATATTAAAATACAAAGCGGTATAAAAAACTAAAGATAAAATGTATGTAAGAGAAATGTTTAATCGAACAAAAAATAGTGCATTAGCATAGTAATAGAAGAAGTAACTTGCCTGCTCAATTTCAGAAAACTTGGCAAACAAGTCCTTAGGAATAGACCATCCAAAGACTTCAAATTTTTCTTTAATCCTTGTTTCATCCGTACTCTTAGGGAGTTTTGCAAGCCCCAACGGAGGGCAACCTGAGCAGGAGTTTTCCCCAACTTCTCAGCCACCATGTTTAGTATAGGATTCTTAAGAACGTCACTTTTGAACCATGTAGTGCCTGGTGATCCAAGAGGTGAGTATCCCTATAACAAGATTTCATATCAAGAAATGATTTGCCTTGTCAACTCAAAAGCTCTTTAGTTTTTCTTTTTCCTACTTACAGAAAGGTGAACTCCCTTGGATTTGCAAAAGGCTCGAAGCTTGGCTTGTTCCCATGAAGGATGACACTCCACTTGGTTCACAGCAGGAGGCACACGTGCCTGTTCAAGCAAATCCCCGAGTTTCTTTGATGAGAAGTTGCTCACACCAATAGCTCGAGCTTTCCCAGCATCATAGAGTGCTTCGAGTGCCCTCCATGTGCCAGGAATATCTGGATTCACGAAGTTCTCAGGGTTCAACCCAGTTGATCCCTTCTTCATCCGAACTGGCCAGTGGATCTGCAAAATCAAACCTCGAATTTATCTATCATACCTTGAATTTGGCTAAACACTAGCCTATCAGGAAACTATACGTGCCAGGTACAGATCAATATAATCAAGTTGTAGGTCTCGCAAAGTTCCTTCCAATGCCATCGGTACATCTTCTGGTGCGTGATCGTTGCACCTGTTGTTTGAATCAGGCCGGACTCAAATTAAACACTAAACACAAGAGCATCATTTTATATGATAAGTCGAATAAATAGTAAACAAACAAACCAGAGCTTGGAAGTAATGAACATATCTTCACGCTTCACCACACCGTCGTCGAACAGCTTCTTCAAAACCGTACCAATCTACACCGATTATGTGATCAAATTATACTAAATACCTATAATCATCCAACGGTTAAGGAAAAAAAACTTCAAAGTAAATTCCGATCACAGTTTTATACGATAATGCCGCTAAATATTTTAACTCTTTCTCGTTGTTGGAGACTTTTGCACAATCGATATGGCGGTATCCGTTCTGCATTGCTTAATCAGTTTTTACCACTCAACAACACGAAACACTGTAACTTACGATAGCAAATTGAAAAAAATAAGCAAAAGAGAGATCATAAAACCTTGATGGCGAATTCGACAGCTGCGCCGACGACGCCGGATTCAGCCTGCCACGTTCCGAGTCCGACCGACGGTATCTTAGCTCTGTAAGAGTTTTATCCGACAAACTCATATCCTCTTACCTGTGATGGTCTACGACACACCCCTCGTAGATGGATGGTCCACCCCACAACCACTCCACCTCTATCTGTCGCCCACTTCCTCAACCTTCACCCACTGTGATGGACA
>JANIIA010054094.1:0-11212 GCA_027478495.1 Erythroxylum alaternifolium
GTTATGACTTCAAATCACTACATAAACTTATCAAGATATCATGTGGCCAAACTGATTCACACAAGCATTAATAAGACATCAATAACCATTTTTCATGTTTTAACCTTTGACTAATTCGAGCTCTAAAGTCCCCAAAAATTAGGAAATAATATAAGGTTCCTGCACAGGGGTCTATCACAGGCAGTATTAGGAAACCACACATAACTTAAGCTCTGGTAAATATTTAATTAATCCACTTTCACATGGGTAAATCTAAGACCTAAATATAAAACTTTCATTCTTTGAGTTTCTTCAAATGCATGCCCTAAAGATATGTAACATAGGTCGAAAGATACAGCTCTAATTTTCCATATTTTTTCTCAAGACAGATTTTTGGGTCAGTTTTGCATGGCCCTTTTGACATAGACAATGAGGTATTTAGGTAATAAATACTTCTAAACAAATGTGCCTATAGTTATTAAGTTTCTAAAGACATCAAGTTCATGCATTTTAGTTCAGTATTCTGCGCGTTATACTCATATTAATATAGACTGTTCTCACACCACAATAGCACCCAGTACTCAACTTTAAGCTAACTTTCTAAACCTTTAGAACTAGAATTCACATTCGATTCCTTCATAAAAATTGTAGTCATATATCTCTTGTTTAATCTAAATTAAAAATCATCCTATTTAGATATCGACAAATCAAGATATGGATACAATACAGATGCGTATTCAGTGAAAACACTCCATCTAACATATTCTAGCACACTTCATCATTAACCTTACATGCAATTCATTCCAATTCATGCATCATTCTCATACCATTTAACATGCTATAAATCTTAGATTGTTACTTTTTGGGCTTTCAACTCAGCACAAACTTCAGATAAATCAAGTCTCCATGTAAGTAAAATTCATCACAAACTTAAGATAAAAACAAGTTGATTTTGGACAGTAAGATGAAGGTAACTTTCAGCTAGTTTTCTTGGCTATTTTATAAAGGATAGATGTCTAGCTTTGATGTAGCAATTCAACAAGGATTAGATTAAAATGCAGAGAAGGAAGCTTGGAGTGAGTTTCAATGGAGAGTAAGGAAGGAGGTGTAGAAAGATCTAGCAGAAAGTTTGCCACCTAAACTTTATGCAATGTAAGATGTCTTCATCCTTCATTAACACATGTTATTTGGCATGTCTTGCATTTGTCCTACGGCATGTCTTACATTTGTCCTAGGCATGTCTTACATTTGCCTAATCAAGATGTTGTCATTTGTCTCTTAGCTAATGGTCTATATGTCACACATTAACTAGTCTACTTGTCATTTTATAATTGGTCCATTTTTCAATTAATTACTAGTTCAATTGTCACTCATTTAACTATGCCAAATGTCACTCAATTTTAGGCTTAATCATCCTAATTTTCATATATCAATTTTTCTTACCACTTGGAATTTTTTCTAGACCAAATGTACATTTAATTCATTAATCTCTCAATCAATAACATTTAATTCCAATTTACTAATTGAAATTCAAACATGCCAAATTTCAAGATATACCAAATCACAATTCACATCATGTTCACTTAACATCTTTCATATCCTGGACATATCAATTGAGTGCATATGCTAACTTGTAATGTGTACAAATATCAATTCGTGTATGAATGCTAATGTTATCCATGTATATACAATACTTAATTTGGGGTTGAACCTAAGCATATACCGAAAAATAGGATATTACAGAGGTCATATTAAATATCACATCAAAGGCATGCTTTTAAGAATCCTAAATACAATATAAACAATACAAAGATTGTTATTCTATATAGTAGGTTTCGTAAAAGAACATTAGGTTTCATAAAAGATACATTGTTAAAGCTTCAACAACTTTCAAAGTTGATAAATCATGCACTTTTTTTAGAGCCTCTGGAGATAGAATGTTAAAAACTATGAAATTCCTCTGATGTAACAATTTAGAGAATGTCACAATTAGTGTGCCAAATTATTAAATTAAGAGGTAATGCAGCTTAAGTCACAAAACTAAGTTTAAGCCACCAGAAACAAATTTAGAAGAGGAGTGAGTGAGAAAAATCTTACAATTTCAAACAATGTTCTATCCTATAATTCAAGTTGCTATAGATGCAGCTAGGAGTATAAGACTAAAAGTAGTTGCTTCTTTCTGTGATGAGGGGAAGGTAAGTAATTACATTATAATTCCTTTAAGACAGAAGTGAGGCCTACATTAATAAGTTGCTTCAAATACAATGGAAATTGTTAATTAATAATGTCTTTGTAATAAATATTTACTTAACTATGGTCGTCATTTTTTATTTGTTAATATAACCCTATGCTCTATCAAGATCAAAAAGTGATAGATTTATGTCAACTTTGCTTACAATGGAATCCAAATAGTGAGTTCCTTTCATAAGTTTCCCTTTTGAAAAATTCTTGATAAAAGGGATTAGAGATACCAAAATTTGGAAATTATGAGGACATAGCAAGATTCTTAGATTAGATGAATCCCTATAATTTATGGTCATATAAAAAACAAGCTTTCGCATCTGATGATGCAAATCTTTAACTAGTTTAGCTGCTAATTTTGATTCAAATAAGAGACGAACTTAAATAATTTGCTTATTTGAAAGTTCTGTGAGTGTTAAAGAGATTAGCGTTGAGGCTCTCCAAATTTTAATTGGATTTATTACTATCCAAAACAATTACAAAAGATCCTAGAAATGGGGCCATGACACTTTAACTCTAAACCTTTATTACTACAGGGATGGAAACTAGTCATCATAATTAAAGACCTGAGTCACAAATAGATTCCTATTTTAGGAATATATTCACAATATACCCCTGAAGTACTGGACTACTAGAGGGTTGAGCCATTTAGGGGGCTTTATTGGTAATTCCTTTTGTTTATATAAGATTACTGCCATACTAAAATGGATCAACTTTCCCAAAATTTGCATCTTGGTGGTGGAATTTCAAGATTTACTAGAAGTAATACCTACAATGAAAATTGATGAGAGAGGAAACTTATTTGAAGGTCAAATGATAGTCACTTATAACTAGAAACCTGGAAATTTGAAGCCAAAACAATCTTGGGTGATTACTAGGAAGAAATTTAAGATAGGTGAATTCAAAGAATTGAATCAACTAGATGAACTAGTGGAAGATGATCCAACCCCAACAAATCACAAGGAAGTATCGAAGCTGAGGAAGCATCCAAAGGAACTATGGATAAAGCAAAAATGCAATTTCTTATAGTCCAAACCAAAATTCACTAAGGGAGATATAGATAGCGGAATCATACAGAGCACACTTCAGAAACCCCACATAGCCAATACCTTTAAACCATTACTTTAGTAAGCCCAAATTTTCTATAAAGCTTTAGAGGAGATTATGATTGACTCTAGATTTAAGAGGGTTAGAAGGAAAAGGCTTGAGACGAAGAAGAGATCTTTGATATCTTAGACATAATGCCTATATTATTATGGAACATTAGAGGGGTCAATTGACCTAATAAGCAAATAATGGTAGCAAATTACATTTGGAAACCAAAACCTTTTCTGATTGGTCTCCAAAAAATAAGAACAAAGGAAAATAATAGAATTAAGCCTCTATTTTTAAGGAGAATTGGAATTTCCTTACAAATCACAGCTGTTATCATAATGGTAAAATCATTATACCATTTGACGCAAGGGAGATAGAAGCTCAACCAATTATATTGGAGTAACAGTTAATCCATCTAACATTCAAGAGGAAGAGCACTAGTGTAAGTTTCTAGGTCTTAGTCATCTATGCTTTTAATCATAGATTTTAAAAAGCATATTTTTTGAACTATTTAAGTATAATTATAAGTGGAAAGAAGGAACCTTGGCTAATTACTAGATACTTTAATTGCATATTATATGCTAGTGAAGCAGAAGAGAGAACCATTTGCCTAAGGAACTATACAGATGAGTTGAAGGATTACATAAATCAAATTCAATTTATAGATTTGAAGATAGAGGGTTAATTATTGACATGGAATAACAAACAATAAGGGCATTGGTTGATTAGAAAGAAGCTTGAGAGGGAAATGGTTAATAGAACTTGGCTATAAAATTTCATTGAAAGTAAAGCCTCCTTTAATAGTAATCTCTCATCTAACTATAGTCTAATATCATTTAGAATATTTTCTTCCAACAAAGAAAGTGTTTTCCCTTTATATTTAACAACTTTTTAATTGGATTGGAAAGGTTTAATATAGTTATTACTAAGGGAGTTAACGCTAGAATAATTGGCAATATAATGTACACCTATATAAGGAAGTTAAAGATTATCAAAGTGGATTTACAACTGTTGAAAAAAAATCTATGGGGGATATCACTTACTGGGTAATTACAAAGGAAAAAGAGGAACTAGCTAGAATATAAGATAAAATATACAGTGAACCTCAAAATGAGCAGTTTAGGAATAAAGAAACTATAGCTTTATATCACCACATAAGAATATTGAGGTAAAGGGCTAGAGAAATTTGGTTAAAGGAAGAGGATAGAAGTAAAAACATTCTATCATAGGGCCATATTAGAAAGAAGGAACACAAACAAAACAACCTCATTAAGGGATGAGAATGATGTAATTCTCACCAATAAAGAGGAGTTATAGGGTAAGGATTGTAAATGTTTCTACAACACTATAGGCATATGATTTCATATACTATAAAGGATCTGAAGATCATTATCAACTACCAAATTTTCAATGAAATATTACAAAGATTAATTCAACCTTTTGCAACATATTTGGAATTAATTCAACCTTTTAAGACATATTTGGAATAGGTTTTTGTCTCCTAGCCCTATAAAAGCCCAAGGAATAAATGACTATAATGCTCATTTCTTATAATAAACATGGAATTAGACTTATCTTATAGTTATAGAAGCTATGCTTGAGTTTTTCAGGAAGAGTAGTATATTACAGAATTAAATAAGACTTTTTATTTTCTTGATTCCTAATGTGAATTTTCCAAATACCATCAAAGATTACAAGCATATATCTTATTGTAATGTTCTTTACAATATCATAGCCAAGATGCTCACTAATAGACTTAAGCCAATCATTAAGCAAATAGCTTATAGATCCCAAAAACCCTTCATAAGAAGAAGATCTATTTGAGATAACATTCTCCCAGTGAATGAATTGTTAAAAATGTATAATAAATGCCAAATAGATAGGAATTATACTATAAAGGTGGATTTCTAGAAAGCATTTGACTCCTTAGATTGGGCCTTCCTACTAAATCCTTAAAAGTGTTTGGATTTCTTAACTGCTTCACCAATTAGATTTGTCATTATGTTAGCATATAGGATCTTAATTAATAGTGAACTAATAAAAATAATTATGAGAGGTAGGGGATTTAGGCAAGGGGATCCTCTATCCCCTTACCTACTCATACTAGCCATAGAGGTCTTATCAAGGTTAATTAGGAACCTAGTATAAAGGGGAAAGATCGAACTTCATTCAAACTGCATAACTCAAAAGATTGTCTCACTTTCCTTTGTAGATGATCTTTTACTATTCTCTGAAGCAATAACTAATTTTATTTCTTCATCAGTAGGAGCCTTGAAGTCTTTTAAGGAGCTATCTAAACTATTTATAAACAAGATTAGGAGCCAACTCATAATCTCAAATGGGGTAGAAACACAAGCTAATTCTCCGAACTGTCTAATTAGATTAAAATGGAGTAAACCATCAATCTCCTACCTAGTAATTCTTATAAAAATAAAGGACCCTCTCTTTAAGACTTCAAAACACTATTGGAAAAGATACATGTTAGACTAGTATGCTATAAATGTAGGTTATTGCCATTGATTGTCAAAATTCAATTCGTGAGATCAGTCCTAAATAATTTTTACATATATTAGACATCACATATTTAGTTCCTTAAAGAGTTCATTAAGGCTATCAATAAAGGATTAAGTAGATACATATGGCATAGTAAAGCAAATGAAAATCCCTAATCAAGGTCACATTGTAGGAGGCTTACAAGACTAGAAAAAAAGGATCAGGAATCTTAGTTCTAAGGGTTTCTAATTAAGTTCATATCCTTAAAATGGTACAGAGGCTAATAACAAGCAAAGATTCACTATAGGTAAGATGGGCGCACTACTATTATGAAAATTAAGGCAATTTTTAGGGATAGGAAGGAAAACTAGAGTCATCTTAGTAGTCTTAGCAATCAGGCTCTAGGACCCTTAAATCTTTTTTAAAAATTACCCAAACTTGAGCTCAAGCCTAAGTCTGATTGGGTTTAAGGCTAGACAGCTATAAGAAAAACAATGTCTTTTAACAAAAATCATGTCATGTTTTCATTTTTAATGTAAAAATAATAAAAATCAGGACAAGCCATGGTTAAATCGAACTTTGTCCTACCTAAGCCTGATCAAACTCAACCTCGAGCCTAGGCAAACCCAGCCCGACTCGACCGCATTACTACCCCTATATCTTGGAACCTAAAGCACATAATGGCACTTAAGCAATAACATATAAGGGACTTCCTATGCAAAATTAGTAATGGATCCACTGGCTAATTCTAATATGATAACTATTCCACCTTGGGACCATTATTAGAAGTCAAAAGAATGAGGTCCTTGAGGAATGAAGTAGGTGATAAAGCCATAGTACATAAGGCAATTACACTCAACAATCAAACCATTTCATTTCATTATGTAGTAGCCAATTTATTGATATCAATTTGAGGATCAAATACTTTGGAAACATCACCAATCGGGCAAATTTACAAATAAAACATATAGGGAATTATTATGGAATAACTCAATTTATGTGTCATTGCCCAATCTTGTCTAGTACCAATATG
Organism: Erythroxylum alaternifolium; assembly: GCA_027478495.1. Lineage (NCBI taxonomy): Eukaryota > Viridiplantae > Streptophyta > Magnoliopsida > Malpighiales > Erythroxylaceae > Erythroxylum > Erythroxylum alaternifolium. The sequence continues at coordinate 6,842 of JANIIA010054094.1, forward strand.
CATGTCCACGTGCCTTAATCAAAATGTGGTTTCTCATCAAGGGGAAGCTTAACACCACAAATAAGTTACCCAAATATATGCATATTTCAAATAAATGTGTTTTGTATAAAGACAAACTAGAAATGATGGGCCATATCTTTGAATGTAACTACTCATGATTGATTCTAATAAGGGTTATGCAATTAGGGGTCATGTAATTGTGGAATTGGAAAAGGAAGGAGATACTCACTTAGTATTGTAGAAATGGAAATAGGAGAGACCCTGATTGGATTATCTTTGAATTTGAATTATGAAACATTGTGAATTCAATATGTCTAGAGAAAAATCAACAAATATTTAGGAAAAGGGTGAAATAAGTGGAGAATCTAATTTATGCAATATTGAACAACAAACGAAAGCAAATCTTGATTGCTAATATTGATAGGAATTGCTCCTTGGATTTGGTTCTAAGATGGAGACCACCTAGTCCAGAAACTAGGTAGGTTTAATGAAATGCAACATGAAAAGACTGAAAATAAAAGTAGAAATTGATTAAAACGGTGTCGATATTGGCTAGGAAATGCGTTACATAATGATGTAACAATTGTGATGGTCTATAATAGTTGTACTTATCTAAATGGTTAATTATCCATTTCTTTAAAAGTTAATGAATTATTTAACTTTAAAAAAACATAATGCAACTTTTAATAATTAACTACTCTAAATGAATATGAACATTTGGTTCTAGAGAGAGAAGCTTTAGATTCTTTCTAACAAACCTCTTACTTGATGCTTAGAGCTGGTGATTCTATTAGGATTCTCTACTATTTTTGATAGCCTTAGTTTTCTTCTTCCCTATTCTAAGTCTTCTTATTTTAGGTCTTTACTTATTTTCATCTAGTTAAGCTCTAGAATTCTTGACTACTTTTATGTTTTTTTTTTGCTCGTTATGTCATTGTTTTAGGTAACGATTTTCCAGACACTTTCAAACTTCCTTATTTTCCTTTCTATTTAGCAAAATGACTAACTCCATATCTAACCTAAACCAACTTTCCTCTTTTGAATCAACAAAATTTTCTCCTCTTATTCCTACCTCTTAAACCCCTATTTTACCTACCTCCTCTCCTGTTGTCCTAAATAAGATCATGTCCTCAACACAGGAACTTATCTTGAACCATTATGCAAACCTAAGGATTCTTTGTCTCCTGCGACTAGCACCATTGTAATTAAAACAACTCCCCCTATTTAGGCCACCAGACTAAGCTAGAAGTAAGTAGATAATGATTCACCATAGCTAAACTACAATATTATCCACTTTTTCTTTAGGAGGTTCAATAATTGTAGCTCCCATATGGAATTTTTCAAAAAGGGGCTAGCAAGTGGAACATTAACATTATAGGGGTTCTTTATAGGGAAAAGACCTACTTTTCTAGCAATCTATGCTTGGGCCTTACACCTTTAGAAGCCTCGAGGGCTTAAGGGGACACTACTTACTAAGGATAAATTATTCATCTTTAGTTTCCATTCTAGAGAAGCTACTTAAAAGATATTAGATGGAAGGATTTGGAATTTTAATGGTATATGTTTACGTTTTCCACTAAGGTAAATAGTATAAAGTTTGAATTTATTAAGCATAAGCTTATGCCTTTTTTACATTAACATTCATAAGATACCCTTAAAATATTAGTCCACCAAAGGTCTTATTTATTTAGTAAGTTACATTTCCTCTTCAATTTTTATGGATGAGTAAACTGATTCTCTTAAAAGGATTGGTTTTATTCATTTATGTATAGTAGCTTAGATAAGAAAGGAGTGTCTGGATGAATTTCCTTTAATTAGAGTTGGAGCTAATGATTCCATCTATAAAGACATAATTAAGGTCTCATATTATTATAGACCATCCCTCATTAAACTAGGAAAAGTTTGGAAGCCAATGAATAGATCCTTCAAGAGAGGAGCTTACACTGAATTATTACAGATAAAAGATATCACTTAAGAAAAAAGGGTTAGACACTACCTAAGAAATAGAAGAGCAAGGTGAGTAAGATACTATTACAGATAAGGGTGATCTAATAGATAAATAGTTGAAATGTGGAGCTAGAACTATAACACACCACTACCATAGAGCATATGCCTGAACATCTAGAGGACATTCAAGAACATACCCTATGAAAATGGCATGTTAGATCAATTACATTAACTTATTATGGCATCACACATAACAAAAGTATTCAAAAGATCAACTTTTGCCATTTCATTCACAAATATAACTTATATTGTAGCATTACACTTCATAATCCATATATTTACATTACTAAAAACATCTGAGAGTTTACTTCTCTTTTACAAAATGTTCTATATGAAATGAGAAAAGTAAATAAACACAATCTACTAGACTCCAAAAATATTAGCTGACTAGACCTTTGAGTCATTGTTGCTTCCAAAATTGATAGTACTAGACTTCTACTAGATGCCCTAGTAGTTAGGTCTCCCTTGTACCTGAAAATCAACATTGCAATTTTAATGAGTTTGCAAACTCAGTGAGTGAACTATCATCGATGTGCTCCCTCAAGTCAGAACACCATTATCATAAGTATAAACTAAATTCACAAGTATATTTCTCAATTCAGCAAATGTATCACATCATTCAATGTTAAATACCATATCACACTATACATCATATCTCAACAATACATTATAAACTAAAAACATTTCATATAATCATTCAGAATAATCTAATCATTCATTTCAAGCATTGATTTCATCAACATGTACACAAACATTGCATATCATTATTTCAACACAATTCAGTAATTCTAATCATTCACACAATACATGTAAAGATATATATATAAATCCCAACACACATATGACTCCACTTTCATTTTTATTTTGTTATGACCGAACACCTATTTACTGTCCCGTATCCATTATGAATATTAAGCTCATTTCATATTCTATCCCATACCCATTGTGGATACCGAATCTCATATATAACAATGTGTGATTGAATGCATCAATTCACACTTTCATTCAATGTGTATAGTCATTTATCACTTTCAATGGATCTGAGTCTGGCATTCAACATTCAATTGAGTACACATTCTCCATATTCATATATAATTAGAAAGAACTTCCAATACAATCCCGAATATTGAACTCCTCAAACCATTAATGTCTAAAATTATCACAATCATATCAATAACAGTTAAATATCTAAAAGTTAACCAAAAACAATTCAATCATAGTGAGAAAACATCTAGGTTAACTCACAGTGCACTTCAGATAAGCTATTGCCTTGAGGACTCGGTAATGCCTGGATGCTGATGATCAATTTGTGCTTCTTTAGTCATGCAATACACACATATAGTTCACACATTACTAAGTCGACCATTCAAACATCATATTTTGTATACTACCATTTTACAATCAGGTTTGTACGTTTAAGTTAGCTTGATTTACTCCAAATTCATCAACCATTTGCACTTATCCTTGAACATTTCCATGATCAAAAGCCTCTTATAATATGTGTCGGACCCCATTTTCGGAGCCCGACGATCGCATTCAGATACCAACATTTTACGCGACCACTTGTGTTTAAACAAAACCATTTTTGGGCTCATCTCTATTCAAGCCTGAATATAACCAAGGACAGCATTGGCGAGTCCACAATTTGCCTATGAACATGCTTTAGATCAATTCAATTAGCATAACCTTGTAAATTCTTCTTCTATGTTTAGCTTATCGCCTGTGTTTTATCGTTTGTCTTTGACTTTTATCATCTGGGTTTAACCTCCCCTTATCACCTGTATTTCATTTGCGTTAGCCTTCCTTTTGCGTCTGCCTCCTATTGCGTCTGCCTTACATTTGCGTCTGTCCTTTTGACGTGTCATCACAAACGATTCCTTGCGTCTGTGTTATGACGTGTTGTTTGTGTTCCTTGCATCTGCCCTTTTGACGTGTCATCACAGACGATTCCTTGTGTCTATATGTGACGTCAACACAGACGATTCATTTCGTCTGTGTTCTTCCTTTGCGTCTGTGTATGACATCAGCATAGAGGATTCCTTTTATTTGTGTTCTTCCTTTGCGTCTGTGTATGACATCATCATAGACGATACTCTTCCTCTATATTTTTCCTTTGCGTCTGGACACAATCTCTCCAGTTCTAACCTGCTATTCTAGTACAACATCCTTGGCAATTTCAACAGAGAAGGCAAGTACATATACATTCCATTGTCTCAATCTTTAAAACAACATAATCATAAATGTCAATGTCACTTCCTCATTTCTAAACTCAGTAAGAGTTTGTTACATGACAACATACACATCATCTTAATACAAAAATACAAAAGGATGTTCATGTTTGACATGCCTATAAAGCTAGCTAAA